>JANPYM010000006.1:430014-651170 GCA_025890175.1 Ciborinia camelliae
TACGCCGGGGGGTGGGGGGTTTGGGGCGAGGGGGGGGCGCGTGATTTTTCCCGAAGCTAAACGAACCTTCCTTGCTACAAAAATTATCCGACGCGCTTTCTGGGTCCCCATTTATTCGATTCGCTCCTTGATTTGGTTTTGGTTTTGGTATTGGTATTGGTGTGCAAGACTCGAGTGATGTGACACTTGGGTCTTTGGGCTCTGGATTTGTTGTTCTGATTCGGTTGGGTACTTGAGTCTGTGTCGGAGGGAAGGGGGGGAAGGGGGGGACGGGGAAAGTGGGGGAAATTTGAGGATTTGGTGGATTTGTTGTATTTGTATGAAACATCCCAGAGTGTTGAAGATTTGAGAATTTGAGGATTTGAGAAAGGGAGTATTCCGGGATATTAAAGAAGAGTAAGAGGAATAATTTGACTTGGGAGAGAAAAGATTTAGATGGAGAGGTGCTCTCTCTTCAAATACAAATAGGCCGGGGAGATTATCATGATATTTCGATGTTGAATTTCAAGTTCCTTTTTTAAATTGTATGGAGTGGTTTGGGGTTAAATATAAAAGTCCTGGTTTCTGATGATTGGATTGTTGGATTGTTGGATTGTTGGGATGGGGTTATATGTTATTGGTTTTGTGTTTGGATGGGTAGAATGGGTAGAAAGGGTTGGTATATTTGTTTTTCGCTTATGGAGAGGGGGGTTGAAGCCACCGTGGTGTGGAAAAGTGGAAAGAGGAAAGAGGCATCGTGAAATTGATGTTGAGGGATTGGAAACGATACAAATTCGGGGAATCTTTAGAGATAAGAGCAGGAAAGTATAGGCAGGGGCAAGATAATATACTCATTCCTCGGATCGAAATATTAGTAGAGTATTAATCATATTCAAGCTATTGAAATAATCTGGAAACTTTGGATAGCTTTTCTTATGAAAAGTTTTCGAACTCTGTCGAGTTATTTGCGGATTTCCTCACCTGTTTCATAAATTATTCATCAACAAATCCATTCTTAGAGCAAGCAGTAAGGCAAATCGCATAGAACTGTCATTGTGTACTCGACCAGAGGATTCTACCTATACCTATCTCCATTCTCCATTCTCCACTCGCAATGTATGACTGTCAGATATTTCTGCATAAGTCATTCCCGAGATTGGCAATGAGATCAATCATTTCGTCCACGCTACCATTCTGGTTTTCCTTGGTGTACTTTCCAAACATTTTCCAAACTTCAATGTACTTGTTGTTGCTCTCTGGAGTCGTGCCAATATTCCGGAAAGCCCGATGCATCCCCTCGTACTCTTTGAGTTTCCCGAAGGCATTTGTGATTCTTTTCTTATCTGAATCCTTTCCGGCTCGAAGTAAACTGATCTGAACACAATACAGTATAAGCGCAGCAAGTCCCGTTGCGAGCGCAGTAGCGACAGAAGAACCGGTCTGGTAGTTGACCTTCTTGTCCACATCTTCTGTCTCCACATTGCTACCGGGAAATGTGAAGTCTAAACTTGTAGGATTGCCAACCCTAGGGTCCACAATACCTTCAGCGGTAGCAGCTCCAATCCGAAATATCCTGTCCTTGGCTCCCACGTAAGGAAAGCTTGTGTCCTCGATTGGTCCCCCATCACTGGCAGAACAAAACATGAGGATCTTTTCACCGCGAGCTTCGGAGATCGCAGACTCGAGAAACGTTTTGGTTTTACTGTCCTCTGGAGGTGGTATAGTCCAAGACATGGATATGATGTGCACTTTCTTGGCGACTGCCTCACGAATAGCCTATAAAAATATTAGCGCTGTTTCGGCCGAGATAATACAACTTACTTGCGCGGCACTCCAAGGTGTAATCTGACGCTCCCCACCCTTGGTTGAATAGTCATCCAGCTTCAACACATGAAGCTGGGCTCTTGGGCAAATCCGATAGATTTGACTCGCCATTGCTGGCCCATGGCCTCCACTAGAATTATAATAAGGATTAACATTTTCGTTTATAGTAGAAAAGCTTTTTCCTCCACTATGCTTATACATCAGCCTAGTAATATCGATGCCATAATCAATGAGTGCTACCCTAATGGGTTCCTCTAGTGATATGGCACGCTGATTGACGGACGAGAAGTTGATTTCCGCTTCTAGAAGAAGCGACCTAAACTTATCCATGCAATCGATCCACTCGTGTTGTGATGGTCTGGTAGGGATTATTTTGGTCGCTATCGTGCCCGAGGTCTTATTTCGGCGTGGTTTCTCTAGTTCGCAGACAATTTTAATTCTTTTAACTTTGTCTTTGCACATCCTATTCATTTGCATTTCGAATAAATTCATATCAGCTTTTGTACGATTGTAAGAGTTTAAGTAATTCTGTAACTCTCTGTTAGCAATAAGATATTTTGTATCTTCAAGGAGAGAACTTTACCGGTTGCGTGTGAATATGCACTTCTTCTAATTGCTGAAGCTGCTTGAGTCCGCCTTCATCACTCCAGCCTCGAAGCACAGAGTTATTACCGCTCCAATAAAGGTGTACAACTCGTACTGCTGGAGCAACAGTCTCTATGACGCCGGTAGAAATATCTATTTTCTGCCAGTCCCACCTCTCAACGCCAAACCCTCGCATTGCCTTTTCGATGCTTTCGTCACTATGAGCTGGACTATTCAGGTCGTTGACCGTTATACTCAGAATTGTCCTGACTTTCATTTCTTCTCGCAACCATTCGAATACGGATTCAAGATTAGAGCGTCCTTTACTTGAAAATTCTGATGAGATCCGAGTCTTCCCACTATTTGCCTGAGATTTAGATCCTTGAATAGTGAAACTGGCAGGAACTGTCACTCGTTGGAGGACGTCATCAAACTTCTCGTTTTCAAAAAAACTTTCAAGCTGTTCACTAGTCATTTCTATGTTCTCATAAACCCCAAGGTCGAAAAATATCTGCAATTCTAATAGGCACAGTGTTAGCAGTTTGTGTCAAACCATCAGTTATTGAGATGCGTGAATCTTTCGGAAATGAGGGATTGGCCCCGTGAAATTTATTTCAGACAACACTTACCATTTCCTATTCTTGGGGGTCTCCCGTGGATTATTGAATACGCAACATCATGGCTACGTGTTCGTAAGTAGTGTAGCTTCAGGAACATCTTAATACCCTGGACGGACTCTTTCGTTCTCTTGGGGCCCGGGCTCTTCTGGTGTCTCGATTGTTTCATCTCAGGCTTCATCTTCGATATATCTTCTTCCTTTGAAAAGCTCTGGGTGTTGGAGCGAACTGGAGGCTTTGCTACCAAATCTGCATCGCTTCTGGGGTTGAGGGGCTCAAAAGCAGTCAAGATTGGGGGGGTGCTCCTTTTGGATGCGCTTTTATTATGGACAGCTGTGAGACTACTGCCATTCTCGCCGGCCCTTTTTGGCTTATCTTCTCTTTCTGCTTTCTCTCTCTGACGATTGGAGGTAGTGGATACATGATAAGAATAAGGTGACATTTTGTCATAGTTGTACATTAGGTTCTTGCTGAGATCATCCAATTCTTCCGTCGCCTGAATTTCTGAGTCGCACTTTTTCATAATTTCTTGGATCACTTGGAGCTGGTTCGTTTTGCAATGTTTATATTCAACAGCGAGATGTAGCGGCGTATTACCTTTGTCGTCTTTGGCGCTGAGAGTTTTGGGCCCTGCTCGCTCCACAAGCGACATAAGGAATGGCACTTCATTCTCGACAGCTATATGGAGACAGTTCTTCTGCTGATGATTTTTTATCGAGAGGATGCTGTCAATATCCTCGGCCGATTGTGCCTGGCAAATAGAATCTACCAGTTCAGCTTTCTTATTCTTAATGGCATCGTGCAATGGGGTAGATCCACCATTGTCCTGCACACCCAGCAGATTTTCGCGATGCCGTACTAAAAAGCCAACTAATTGCGATAGCTTCTCTTTCTCTAACGTCAGCTTGTTGTTCAACTCTCCGGTTGCCAGTAAATGTAATGCAGTTGGGTATTTGCTGTCTATGCCGGTGTTTTGCCTCGTGAGGAGATCGATCAGGTTCCCAATGGGCTTGCCGCCGCGCTTGTAATTGTTGAACTGCTCATACCGAGTAAAATCTTTACTCTCGAGAAGCAGTTTGATCCACTCCTCATTCTTTTTCAAGTTGAGGGCTTCAACTACCTCCTCTAATAACTTTGAAACCGGTACGTCGCTCAAGCTTGTCCCTTCTTCCTCATCACTGCTATCACTGCTACTTTGAGCACCAAAGCGTTCTTCATAGGTATCATCACTGCTACTTTGAGAACCAACGCGTTCTTGTGGAGGGCAATTCGAGGAGCTCATTGTGTATACTCAGACTTGCGTACATTAATCTTTGTTATGGGCAATTTTGAAGGTCAAGATAAAAGCCTGTGATGCTTCAAGACAACAACACATTGGCTCATCACGAGGTACCATTAAACAAATAGAAGCCCCCAGGTAGTCACCCGTGTCACCTGTATCCATGCATGGTATGGATTCCTAGCTTAGCGACTGCTGATTGGAAATCCATTCAATATTGGAGGCCAGCTGAAAGGGTGAACAGTCGGAAATAAAATCATTTTTCGACAGCATCGAGACAACAATAATGATGAGTGATTCTTCGGACAATTTCAAAGTTGTGATGCCTTGCCAGCTACCAGGAAATGTCACTGGCCTTGACGAGACCTCTTTTAGCATCGATTTAGTTCATTGTGGAGAGCAAGACAGTGGATACCGCACACGAAATGACCCTAAAAATCAATTTCAACGTGGAACTGTTACTCACCGTGAGAAAGGGGTTTTTGTCCAGTGCATCTCCCGGGAAGTCATTCACGGGCTCGTTGATTCCAATTCCAATAAACCAGCAAGTCTACTTGTATATGACTTCTACTTCGACGCTATGGGACGCACCCGTCGCATACTATCAGCCGACATTACTTTCATCTTCAGCAGCACTGACGAGGAAGGGAAAGCGCCTCAAGTAAAACAGATTGCCCCCTTCAGAAAACATCTTTGTATGTTCACAACACAGGATGAGTCAACCACTGAGGGTGGAGAGGTCAACGCGAGCGCAGGGTACTTGGGAGCAAATGTGGGGATCACTAGCAAGAAGGAGAAAACAGTCTCCAGGACCGCAAGGGATGCAGCATCTGTCACGGGTTTCATGAAGTCTAACACATATGGCACCGCCAATATTGGGGCAAGATGGTATATTGAGGAAAACAGCACAGAGAAAAAGGGTATACCGCACTCTCTTCGAATTGCCCTTCTGCTTCACCGAGAAGACCAAGCCAATTTTCAATGTCTGGCAACCATCAATGTCAGAGCCGACTGGAAAACCGAATTGAGAAGGTTTATTGGGTATTCAGAGGACGAAGATGATCCAATTCTATTTGACACTAGTCTTCCCCCAACAAGCACCCTACACGACATCCAAAATCTAGGGGCAGTCAACTTGGAGAAGATATTTGACATCACTGCGTATGTCAAATTTGAAAGCTCTGTGAAATAAAGTGAGGCTGGTGGTAAATCAATGCTGGATCGGGTGCTGCATCGGGATTTGGGCTGAAATGATGTTGCATAAAATATTGGATTGTTGCAGAAATTTCAAGGAAGATTTTGACCATGTGTATAATTTGTTGATACTTTACGGTCGGCCATGTATAAGGTTAGTGTCACATCACTTTTATTACTTTTATTAGATTTTTATTTATATAAAATATCAATCGTATTAAAATTAGTTTTTAAACAAAAAACAAATGAGCCAATTAGATTGATTTGAATTTATATAATTCATACGATTTATACGATTTATACGAACTATATAAATCGTTTATAGATTTCAAATCAATCTAATTGGCTCATTTGTTTTTTGTTTAAAAACTAATTTTAATACGATTGATATTTTATATAAATAAAAATTTAATAAAAGTAATAAAAGCGAATAATAAAAAAGCAATAAAAGTAATAAAAGCAATATGAGACTAACCTACTACATGGCCGACCATAATACTTGATTGATTGATTTTTCTCAGGGTTGGGTAATAGGAAGGAGGATGACGGAACGGCCTGGAAACCAAACTCATCTGTTGGAAAGCAGTGAATTAGGCTTACAAATACACTGTGATTAATACTAGCACCTTAGCTGTAGCTTCAATTAATCAACCTGATCCTCTACAACATATTATATTTTCACATCATCTCACCCTATGATCAATTTTTTGTTTGATAACCGCCTCATCACTGCTTAAAGAGATAAATATTCAATAAGTAGCTTAATGAGGTTGGGGGCCGCAGCCTGATCAGTTGTTCGTCCATCAATCCACAGTTAATAATTCAAGTCCAATCTCGCCTTCAAATTAACCCTCCATCTACTACAAAATGTCCCATGAATCATATTCAAACATCAAGCCTGAGCCAAGCACCTCACCGTCGGCTGATAGAGCCGATGATCCATTAATTGACGAGGAAATGCAATCAGGCTTCCCAAGCTCTAAAGACGAGAGCTTGACAGTAGTTTTAAATACTGGGGATTCGAGCTCGACCACAGGAACAGTTAATATTGAGTGAGAATTATTGCCTGAATCAAATACATGGAAATACTGACAAGTGATTGAACTGTAGCTTTGTAGTCATCCATGGACTCTTCGGCAGGGAGTTGAATAGAGATAAATGGTTTGATTGCGGACCCGATAGTTGGCTCACCCAGTATGCCAACTCTCTGGAATCTAGCTCCAGGATCATGGAGTTTACATATAATGCGAGTGTTATCATCGATGGAGACTTGGAAGAGACCATGTCTGGAATTCGTCTGGTTGCATTGAGTTTGTTAAGCAAGCTCAAGGACTTGAGGAAGAATGAACTTGTAAGAAAAGCCCACAATATTCCGCTTGTGAAATTTTATGACAATTGATGAATTCTAGACTCGAGCCATCATGTTCCTTGGTTGTGGCATGGGCGGAGTAATAGTTAAAGATGTAAGATCCTTCAGAGAATTCCACCAATGCAATAACTCACAAGTTGTCATAGGCTTTGGTAGCTGCTTCCAGTGGTACGGGTGATTGGTATGATATTCTCGACCATAGCCGAGTCCTAGTAATGATATGACACCATCTCTTTATCTATGATACCGTCCAACTAACTTGATAAGTTATTCTCCGACTGTCCTCACAAGAGTCAGGACCAAAACCGACTAGAGAACACTCTGGGTTACACTCTTTTCACAAGATCAACAGATTCCATCAAAAGCTCTAGCCCACTGATTCCCACAGGGGCGTTGATATCAAAGCTCGCTTCTGAAGTTATGGAGGTCAACTCATCGTTTATCTCCTCTAAGCTTCACCTCCGAAGCCATCTCATAAGTGTTTACGAGGAAATAAAGACAGCAGATAATGTTGATAATCATGTAAGCATCTTTTTATTGTTTTTTGTCTATTATTTGGCCAACTTGGTTGTTAAAGCACCAGAATAATATCAAACGATCATCACAGCTCCAATTCGCCTGGTATTTGGGTATAAAAATACTTAATGCCGGGTTGAGTGTTGAGTGTTGGAGATACTAATGAAACAATGTCGGCCTTATAAAGTTATCTCTTTGACGTGCAGTAACAGATTTTCACTTTTGTTATAATCTAGGGTCATATCTGACCCAAACGTTCTTGAGCCTGTGTGGCTAACATACAGTAGCTTCAGAGTTTCTACAATTATACTATAGGAGTACCATTCGAAAGACGCTTGGCAAGGTCCGAGGAAGATGCTCATAAGAACAACATCTTAGATCACCTTCGTGGCCTACAGGAAGGTAAGCGAATTTTCTCAAAAATAACTATTAATAGTTTGTATATTAATTATCTTCTCAAGACGTGATGCCTCCTCAAAAACCTGGACTATGCCACGAGCGCCTTCTTTTGTCGTTGGCAGCACCATTACGACCACTAGTTACACCTTTCAACGAGACTTGGTGGTTCAAAGATCATATGAAATATGAACAATTGCTTGATTCCACAGGGCCACAAATTTTATACTTGCACGGCAATGCAGAAGTTGAAATTCAGAAAGCGGCAGAACAAGTATTCTACCACCTTGAAAAAGTGCAGAGAACACGAAACAAAAAGATTCCAGTACTCTTCTTTGAGTTTGACTCTTGGGATATCCGCCGCTGCACTCTGTCTCACATGCTGACCACATTCATTACCCAATTAATATGTCACTACCCAAATCCGAAGGGAAGGATTCAATATATGAGTGATCGGATTGAGCAAGAGCGTGGTTGGACCCTCCATGATCTAATAAGTTGGTTTACGCTTCTTAAAGGGGAGAATCCAGTGATTGTGATTAGCCGTTTCGACGAATGTGATATAAAATCTCGCAAAGTGTTGTTAGACCTGATATCATACACCGCTCGGATGAGTGAGCGGACTTGGAAGATTATTGTTACGGGTAACACATCCAAAGTACTACAAGAAGAATTGCGGGATTGGTCAGAAGTTGATATCGTTGCGCAGTCTCCAGAGGGTAATGCAGAAAACGCGCATTCGCAAGATTCTCTTACGCATAGAGAGAATTTGCTACTGCACAAAGATTTGTTGTGTCTTCCTGGACTGAGCGACCACGATCGTTCTATAATAGTGAAGCACCTAGTGGCAAGGAGAATTTTACCACCAAAGACCCCCTTATGGCAAATTTTGGCATCATTAAACGTTAAAGATGGCGAAGGGGTTTTAGAATCGACACTGGACAGTTATTTTCGGTGTATACCAGATCAACGCGTTGCAAAATGCGCACTGATGTGGCTTCTTCACTCGAAGAGACCAATGACCAAAAGGGAACTCGGCGAGATTATGTTTCTCGAGAGCGAAGATAATCATAGGAATCAGGGAACTCCCTCGCCAACACAAGTCGAGAGCTTCGCCGTGAAGTTGGAGCTGTGGTTTGCAGGATTTATCGAAGTCGAAAACCATGAGATTTACATACAACATGGCAGATTGAGAGAAATCTTCCGACACAATGAGAGAGAGGATTCGAATAATTATTGGTGGAACGAGGCTTCAGTGGCTGCGCATTTCAAAATGGCAAAATCATGCTTAGAATACCTCTCACGACCGGACATCAAAAATACACAGGCCAACTTGAAAATCCCCAATGGCACAATCAGTGAGCAGAATTCACAACGCGGTTGGGGCAACCTCTTATCATATGCTGTGCAGTATTGGTTTCAACACTTCCAAGCCGCAGAAGGTCCAGAAAACAATCACCGGGAGACACTGGTGAAGATACTTCAGGACATTGACCTCGAAAGTTGGTCGAGGATGTTTTGGGGGTTAGCAAATCCAATAACAAGGAGTCGGGATCCTTGGAAATCAGCATTTCCAATTTTTGCCGCCCAGGGCGAAATCGATCTGGTCAAAAGCAAAAATGATGAAGACTTTGGCGCAGGGTTGATCGAAGCATGTTTAAATGGCAGAGAGTCCACGGTTCAGAGAATGCTGGATGTTCATGAGTTCCCAGCGTCTGTCCTGCTAGATGCGGTTCAATCATCTGCTGCAGGAGGACATGAGCAGTTGGCAATTAATCTCATAGGTCGTCTACCGAGTGAAACTAAATTGAATATTCAGCAATGGGGGCCAAGTATTCTTTGGAGATCAGCCAGAATAAATCTTCATTATTTAGCGGACACTGTACTCAGTATGGGATGCCCGCCTGATTCTGAGGTCAATTATGGCGACAAATGGAAGATTTCACCTTTATCTCAATGTTCATGGAATGGCCACTTGGAAACAATCAAAGTTCTCGTAAAACACAAAGCGAACGTGGAGTTCCCAGGCTTCTTGAACAGAACCCCTATAGGATATGCAGCTTTACTGGATCATGCCGATATAATTGCTTTTCTAGCAACACATGCTAAGGCTAAAATAGATAGTAGCGATATAGACGACCAGAGACCAATACACATTTCTTGTATTTTTGGAAGTCCGAAAGCTACGATGGAATTGCTGCGACTCGGAGCAAACATCAATCCAAGTGATCATCATAAACCATCTCCCCTCACGACCGCAGTCAGCCACGACAACGAAGAAATCGTAAAACTGCTGCTCGATCGTCGCTGGCATGCAGACGTCAATATAAAAAATGAGAATGGGCAGACAGCCCTTCATATAGCTATATGCAAAGGAAACGCTGCATTGGTTCGTCTTCTACTAGATAATAACTGCGACCCGAATGAGGTGATGGATAGTGGATTTACGGATTTACACGCCGCAAGCACTAAACCTGAGATTTTGAAAATGCTAGTCGAGCATGTTAGTGATCTTGAAGTGCGATCCCCTCAAAATGCCACAGCACTCATGATTGCAGCAGCTTTTGATGAAGAGTCTGCCAGGATTTTAATCGAGCATAAAGCTGACGTCAACGCCAAAGTTCCGCTCGGCAATGTGGGCTGGGAGGGATGGACACCTGTATTCTTCGCCGCCGATAACAACAAACCAGCCACTGTTACTTTGCTAGCCGAGGCCGGCGCAGATTTAAAGCATAAGGATAAAGATGGTAATTGTCCGCTACACTTGGCGGTTCACGGCGATGCTCTGAGTGCTTTACTGGAGTTCCACACAAAGATAGACCTGAACCAACCAAACAACCAAGGTGACACGCCCTTACATTTAATGGAAAATCTCACAATGAGAAATGTACAATACCTTGTTCGAGGAGGTGCAGAAGTCAATATTCAGACAGATGGCGGATGTACACCGCTACAGTATGCGGTAAAAAACAACAAAAGCAACCCCATGGACATTGTATCTTTTCTGCTTGAACACGGTGCCGACCCAAATCTATCGGGGACCGAACCAGGCAAAGATGATCCACCTCTTCACTGGGCATGCCACAACCTATCACTAAAGCTTGCCGAATTACTGGTGAAGGCTGGTGCTGATCTTAATATGTCCTCGTTTGGCCTTTTCGGAACGCCAATAATAGCAACATGCTTGAAATTTTCTGAAAATACAGAGTCAGAAGCCGAAAATGCGGAAACTCTCCTACGTTACCTCATTGAGAAAGGTGCTGACGTTAAGGGAACAAAGAGCCGCTGGGGTAGCGCATTAAGTGTGGCTTTGATGTTTATGAAACCAAAAATAGTCCACCTACTTCTAGAGGAAGGAGCGTTGGTACATAGGGAGGATTCTTGCGGCAGATTACCAATTCACTTGGCTGCTATTCACGGTGGCGAGAATCTAGACATCATCATTGAAGCAGGCGGTGATATCAGAGCGCGAGATAAGCTCGGTCGCACAGTACTTCACTATGCTTCTCAAGCCGGCCGTTCTAGAGCCGTCAAGAAATTGTTAGAATTTGTGGGGCACGAAATGGTGGACGAAGAGGATATTGACGGATGGACCCCTCTATGTTGGGCAGTACGGGGCACAGGGAACATGATAGAAAAATCGCGCGCTGGTGAAGCTGCGGATGAAATCGAAACCATTAGAATCTTAATAGATCGCGGTGCAAACCGATTTGCTCAATGCCGCGTTGGACAGCAGCACTGGTCGCCACTTCAGATTGCTAATTATAGAGGGGCCGATGAGAATGTTCTCGCTCTCCTCAAGGCTCCTAATGAGATACCGCCATCAGAAAATGTTGAACATTTCGGGGTAAATCTCTCCAAAAGAGCCTTTTTCTGGAGCAGACGGGTCTGCGGTGGGTGCTTATGGGTAAGTTCCCCACACGCCCCTTTCAAGGCATTATCTGGGGGATAAACCTTTGTTTCAACTCAATAGACATAAAAACTTGATTATTCTAGCATGGGTAATTGCCATATGGTTCACTGACGTTAAGTTAGGAGATATGGGGCTTGTACTACTCATGCAATGTGTGTTACAGCTTCCTATTTTGTACAAAATGCTACCACCATCGAGGTATTCTACACGCCGAATTTCCCCACCACACATTCGAGGAACACGGCCCCGAATTTGAGGATGATGGCTCAACAGAAGATCGCGGGCCGGCGAAGGATGATGATAACAGTTCAATCAACTCATCTGTCACCTCCAGCACTGATTCGGAGCCCGAGGAAATCCTAGAGATGATGAGCCCGAGGAAAATCCTAGAGATTATGAGCCCGAGGAACTCGTAGAACGAGGAAATGATCATGAAGAAAATGATGTTGATGAAGAAACTGATAGTAGCGAGTCTGAGGATGACTAGGAGGTAGTATTTACGATACGATTCAAGGGGCGGGTTTCGACAAGTATAGTGATTTAGGGATGATGGAACTACAAGTTCCGGTCATCGACGTTTTAATCCAGCCCTCTCTTTATACTTTAATTCCATGCAATTTCAATTTCACCTACAACGGTGCATCATCTTTTCTCATTAACAGACCTCACTTGGAGATACTCTAAGAGCACATCGAAATTTCAAAGGACTGATAGAGAATGTAACTTCCAAATCCACTTAGGTCGATGTAATGATGCCTTCTCTCCACTCTGTACATCACTCCACACCGTCTTGGATTTTACAACCCGCAGGCCACATGATGATCTCTCATTCTTCCACTCCACTAGGAGATACACCAATCAAAAATAACATCAAAACATCCCAAAACCACCATTATACCCAATATATTGTGAATCACCCCACCCAACTATCAAATCCCCATCAACCACATCCGCCTCCTCCCTCTCTTCCCCATCCACCTAGATTCATTCTATCCTAAACCCAACGCTCATCTATATCAACTCATCTCTACCCCCCCTCAAAAGCCGAGCCGCAAACACAAGGTTTCAAATTGGCCATACGAAAACTATAGATCCTGCATCTCTCTCCAACAATGAAAGGAACACCTACTAGGTATTCATAGATAATATGAGTAATTAGATTAACATATTTCAATAGTAAGATTACGGTGTACCTAGGTAATGTTACGAAATTGAGAGACGCAAAAAGAAATAAAAGATGAATGTAACTAATAACATCTCCAGCCCAACATCCCTCTTCCACCACAAACCACCACAAACCAAAAAAACTCTACCCAACACTACCTCGTAAGTTTCTAACAACCTTTTACCCCCTCTTCTCCCTTTCTTTACCATCACAACTAAAATATCTCTCCCCATCCCCCATCTCCCATTCACATCCACCCACCCCCAAAAATCCCTATTCTTTCTTTCTTCCTCTTTTCCCTTCTAAAGTGAAGCGAAACAAGATTGCATTGGTTCACAGATGCTCTCATATCTCATAAGAGACCTCTCACATCTCATATCTCATCACGATGCCCTCATACATACAAACATACCTACATACATACAAACACAACCCGCCCATATTCCATATATCCATATAAACCAACACCCAACACCCAACATCGAAGAAAGTATTTGATCATACCTCCCAAACCTACCTCCCTAACCTACCTAGCCAACCCACTCCAACCCACTCATAAACATACTCAAAACACAAGATGATAATTAGAATAAAATAAAACAAGACTACCAAACCAAAGAATATATACATAGGTATATATACAATCCACCCATCCACCCACCCAACCAACGCACCCATCAATCCCCCAATCCATAAGTAAAGAACTGATCCAATAATCTACTAATCTCCTAATCTACTAATATCCCAATAAATAGATTGCGAAACTCCAATGAAACTTTAATGAAACTTATTGACAATAAACTAAACAAGACAAGCCAAGATCATTTTACATTTCCACAATTTATAAGATCCCCCCCTCCCTCTCTCCCTTTCCCTCCCTCTCCCCCTCTCTCTACCCAAGTACATACAAACAGCACTACAAACAGCACTAAACCTATCTATCTATCTATCTATCTACATACGTACAGAAAATAACTATAACTATAACAATAATAACAATAACAATAACAATAACAATGAAAGAAAGCGAGCAAGCGAGTGTTCTTTCTCACTCCAGGGCTATCTATATACCATATACCTAGGTATATATAAAGGTACGTAGACGTAGACTTCATACTCCGGTCCTTATACATACATACCCCTCTACCTTTACACCCTTCCTTACCTCTATACACACTCCACTCCACTCACTCCATTCCACTCAACACAGTATATATATATATATATACCAATATATATACCTAAACAAACAAACAAACAAACAAACAGCGGAGAAAGAAACAAAAAGCAAAAACAAAACCCCCTCCCCCAAAAACATCTTCAATACCGCCCCCCCCCTCTTCACCCACTTCACCCACTACCCCGTACTACCTCCTACAACCCACTATATATCAACCAACTCCAGATCCGAAAACCCGAGGAATACACAATTGGGGGCGTGCTGAGCACGCACGTGTTTCAGAGCCTATTCTGATTTTGAAGCTTTTAATACCTTGGGGGGAGGGGGGCGCGTGAGGATAAGCAATAAAGAATGTCATATGTTTATATGATATTAGCAAAATTGATCTCTAATATTAAAGATTTTCCGATTTGAGCCCAAATCACGTGACTCATATAGAAATGGTTTCTAGTGGAAATTCAAATACGGAAAACAACCTCGATGGCACACAAAATCGAAAGGTGACGCAGGACATTTTCTTCGCCAAGGCTCTGAAACACAGACACACATCAAGAATCTCATAGTTAATAAGAAGAAGAAGAAGAATGAGAATAAGAATGAGAAAAAAGATTCCATTGCATTTTATCTACCGTTCCAAGCAAGAAAATTGCGAAGAAAAAGTCCAGGTGCCCAGGACCCCCCAGACCATCATATCACAACCAGCTAGATAATACCAAAGGAAGACAGAACAAAAGCGGTCGGCTGAAATTAAAAGAAAATGACCATCACGAAATATCACCGAGATCCAATACGTTCCTTTGTTCGTAAACTTCTCCCTGTAAATCACCATGAGCCATGCCTTCATTAACAATTTCACAATGCAGAACTTTGGCCCGATTTTTGATCAAATTTTTTGTTTCTCATATAACGATTGCGTAACACACAAATTTTGAAGATCGTTTCTACATATCATGTCATGCCATGTTGTGAAAGATCGGCAGATGGAGTTTCAATAATGAAACTTTATGCGCCAAGGCTTGGGAAAGCAGATTGGTCCTCAGTGTTGATGGATGCAGAGGCACCTCCGTTTCTTGGGGCATTTTGGCGTGGTGGGCCTCGTTCGCCACGAGCGCGTCCACGTCCGCCCTCACCACGTCCTCGGAAATTTCCTCTGTCGCCACGTGGTGGTCCATCACCACGTCCACGGCCTCCACGGAAACCTCCTCTACCACCACGTTCGGCGGGTTCAACATAACGTTGATCAATCTCAACGACTTGCTTTTGAGCGCGTTGGCGTTCACGCTTAGCCTTGCCACCAGTTCCAGCGACAAAGTCTTCTTCATCCTCCTTAGTGATAGCCTTAGCGTTGGCCCACTTCTTGTCGACCTTGCTGTCTGGTTGACGAGCTTCAGGGATAGCAGCACCAAGGGCGGCTCTCTTTTCCTCTAATTGAGCGAGGTAATCGGTGTAAGAGACGCTGTTGTCTTCTGGCTCAGCATCTTCAGCGGCGGTCTCAGCTGGTGCTTCACCATCTGCCTTAGCATCGGTCTTGGCGATAGCATCACCGGCTTGCTCATCGGCGAGCTCAGCACCACCTTCGGTAGCACCCCAGCCATGAGCAGCTTGCTTTTCGGAATCACTTTAAAGTGTCAATAATCTTGTGTTACAAACTCTATTATGAGGGATTTTCTTACCCTCCGACTCCACGGCTGTGTCGGTCGAACTTGGCACCTCCACGAGCACCACCTCGGCCACGGCCACCACCTTCACGTCTTGGGTGACGGTCTTGTCTGGCGGAGTCATCGGTTGGCTTGCCTTGGTTGTTGGCGCTGCCAGCGTTGCGATCACGGAAAGCTATTGAAACAATTGTTAGCAACAGATTCTAATTTAAGGTCGCACGAAGCTCAATTATTCCCGAAATTTGAATTTCTTGATATGCGCTGAATAAAACTGTCCATGTACTGACCTCCTTCGTTTCCAGTGAATCCTCCACGGCGAGGACCACGTCCATCAGCTAGAGGAGCCTTGGATGCTGGTGCCTCTCCGGTAGCATTGCGCTTGGCATTGCGGGCTGGAGTCTTGTCGACAACCTTCACTGGTGGCTCTGGCTCCTTGTCGGAATCAAATTCATGATCATTGCCTACATTTCACTTTCATCAGTTTGCCTCCCCCACGTATTGTATTTTGAGTAAATTCTGTGCGTACCGAGAAGCTCGTAAAGGTTCTGTATTAATAATTCATATTAGCCCTTGAAACTCTCAAATAATGATTGATAGACTGGAGAAAATGGCGCATTCTCTTTCGAGAAAAAGTTCTTGTGAAAAAAGTTAATTATTGAGAGAATATTTACCTTGGAAGCGATACCCGACATCTTGTTCTGCTTCTCGAGTGCCTCCGAAGAAGCTTTTGCTACCGAGAGAACAATTCGGGGGTTGTGGGTATAAAAAACGAGACTGACAGATTCCTGAACACAAGGAAGCCGTCTCTCGAGAATTGCTGGTTTGCGGTTGAGGAACAAGGTAAACTTCTAAATCGTCGTTGATGCTGAAAAATCGGTTCGCTCCTCAGTACACAAAGAATCTAAACTAAAAGTAGTTTAGTGTGAGGTATAAGCGAGCAGCCCACCAGGGCTTTTTAAATTTCACTATTGATGTTGGGTTTTGGGATGTGGGGTTAAGAATGAAAAGATGTTGATAGCAGAGATAGCAGTAGCAGCAGGATTGTGAGGTTGTTGTTCCAAGGTTGGTATGAAGGGTATGGATGGTATGAAGGGTATCGTGAGCTTTTGAGGAATTATTTGGTGACACAATCCCAATGTTCATTCGTATGATTCTTATTGTTTATGTTTCTAAGCTATGATTCACCGAATTGTCTTTGTTCTCTGCCTCACATGCCTCGCCTCGGGCCTCGTGAATGTTTCTAGATAAAGATTCTAGCTTTCTTACTGTACTGGATCGTAGATTCTATCATACCTATTCTCTCATATGTGACCGATATCATAATAATAGAAGTCAGTACTTATTAGTAGGTAGGTAGGTAATGAATGATAATCAAGCAGAGCATATCAATTATTTATTCTTAATTAGATTAGGTACAACGTTACATGGTCAACATCAACATCAACATCAACATCAACGTATGTACTTGAGAATTAATACCAATCAAAAAGGGAAGAGAAGAAAATGAAGAAAATGCTGCCATTCCATATGTCTTCATGTTTTTTTTGTTTCCTGTCATTGCCACCAGGAATGCCCGTCCATTGAACTTAATGAACTTACTCCGACCACCACCTCCCCCATATTCATACACATATCCCCGTCGTAAAATCCATCTCCATGAGAGAATGAAAAGCTCAATACATACAGTGCTTGCGTGAATTATGCTTATGACCGTAACCGCCCCAAAAGGCATGCAATAGATGCTGTAACAACTCGATCGCTGCCATGGCACTTGCTTAAAACCTGTTTTGTTCCGTCCCCAAACTTTTTTTGTTTTTTAAACTCCATCCCGAATGCCCCCCAAACCAAAAAGCCATTGCCTGATACTAGGTGACATTAAAACCGAATGCCAAAACTCCGTAGAACGCCCGCCGAAATCATAAAAGAGATTATGCCTAACCATGGGTATCATAAGCGATGCTGGTTCATCGCATTGAGCTCGTATCGAAAGAGAATTGCGTTGGAAATTGCATGCTTGCTGTAAGGCCGAAAGGATCCAAATCGAGCATCGGGTCGTATGGCTCGAGTAGCTGCGACATCGAACTGTAGGCGTGAGTTGTGTTATCGCCGTGCATGCCTTGCGAGTGCGGAGGGTGACCGAGTTGCTGCTGTTGGTTTCCCTGTTGCTGGTTAAGTTGACCAGCGGAAATCGGTTCGGGGTATGGGCCGGGGCCTGCGACTTCGGGTTGATCGTCAACCATATCGGCTTGCGCATCGTACTCCTGTTCTGTACTCACGGAATCAACCTAGGACGAACATGGTTCCAAAAAAAGAAAATGATAACAGGGGACGGGTCAGCTTGCCGAGTTGCTCAATATGATTCTGGAAGGACGGATAATACGCAGCAGCTACCGGAGCGCCTCCCGTATTAACCGTACCACTACCATTTCCTTGCCCCTTTGCCCCTAATGGCGATCCCACACTAGTATTAACGAGAAGTCCAGTACTACCTGACAATACATGCTGTGCTTGCGCTTTGACGGCGTGAAGACGCTGTTGCTGCTGCTGCTGTTGATGCTGCATCTGAGAGTCAGAAGAAGGTGGGGTTAGTACGCCTTGATTATTGAAACCTGGTGAGCTTGTGGTCGGCGAGGAGGCATGTGACGATGGAGTAGGTCTCGATTGTGGCGATTGATTGTTGTGGAAAGAGACTCCAGGCTCTAGCTTTGGTGCAATGCTCGAGTTCGATCGTCTAGCTTGATGATGCCTATTCATGATAGCACGCTGGACAGTAGGTGGTTGCGCCATATTTTGTTGCATATGGGTTGGACTAAGATGAGGACTTCCTGTCTTTGCACGCAATTCGGCTTGAACATCGATGCCTATGAAGAAAGTCAGATTATTTTCAAATTAAAAGCTCAACTAATATAGTTACCTTTCTCTAGAAGGATTCTTTCAAGGAGAGAGTTTTTGTATCGGAGCATTAGACACTCATCAGCGGCAGTTCTGTGAGCATTTTGGAGATTGTGAAGGTTTGTCTCATGAACTCGAATTGTTTCTTCAAGTTGCTTGATATACTCCGTACGACGCTCTCTAAAAGCTGCTTGTGCCTGACGATTGCGCTGTTTACGCTCTTCTGAAGTGGCATAAATCTGAGGGGTCGCATTAGCAAAATAAGTCCTACCGACTAAGAATCTCTTGTCCACGTACAGGCTTTCGACCACCCTTTCTTTTTTGTTGACCAACATTTTCTGGGGGAATTTCTGTCTCGGCCTCAGGTGTAGAAGCATCTAAAGATTCATCTGTGCCCTCACGGATTGATTCTTTTGCATCGATAGACATGCTTGTTGAAGTATCTGCCATTTCAGTAACGAAAGATTATGATACTCAAAACCCCGCCTTTTGATGACCCCAGATATTGGCCTCGGCAATTGGTATAGGATCAAACGAATCAAATGAATGAATGCACACTACTATCCAGTATAGCAAGAATGCTTGACAGAAGCTTGGACAACGAGGTTGCGTCTAATACGGTAACAGACCATTCGTTATCTGATTTGATATGGCCCTATAGGCGCTGTTCCACAGACTTCCGATTTTCTGGGAATTGGAATATGGTAGGGATGGCGTACGAGGCTGAGATGAACTGGCGGTTGCGTGATAGAGATTGATACAGTTACAATGTATGGATGTATGGGAAAATGTTTGATAGAGTAAAGATGGAGTAATGAGAATGTAAGACTTCGGTCAAAAGTTGTGTAATGAAAACTCAGTTGAGGAGATTCCTCCTTTTAGATGGAGAGAATATTTTTCACAAGGTCAAGGAGGGGTCCGAGTCGGAACCTGGAATATTTAGAAGGCACGGTACAAGGTCCTTCTAGAAGGAAGAAATAATTCTTCTGGTGGTTGATCCACTCCCATGGAGGGTTTTGGAGTGTTGGCGTTGGTGCGGCTCGGGCTATTCATCTAAAAATGCAACATGATTGAATTTTGAATACAAGGTTATTTCTCAGGTCGCTCTTGGCAACGTATTCATCTGAGAGGGGTGAGGTGAGGTGAGGGAGGGGAGGGGAGGGGGAAGAGGGGGGTTTTTATTATTATTGCTGGGAAGTTGAAAGGAAGTTGGGAACTTGGGCAATAATGGGAAGTGATGTGATGGGTGATGGACGGAGATGATGAAAAAGACTTCGCCGTCACTACGGTAGTCTAAAATATATGATCATATTATAATCAAAACGAGGTGACGAGGATTATGACAGTAGTAGTCGTAGTAGTAGGCGTAGTAGTAGTCGTAGTCGTATCAGAAGGGCTGGCTGGTACCTACCGTCCGTATCTACCTTACCCGTATCCAGATGGCATACGGTATTTTGGAGATGATGCAGCTCGGAATCTTCGATGAGGAGGTACTGTATGTCGTCTGTATGTAGCATTTCTGCGTTGTGCATGTTTCAATTCAGTTAGCCAGGTACAACGCCGAAAGAGCTAGGTAGGTAGGTAGGTAGGTATTATTTCGATGAATCCATGGGTACCATACATATTATTGATTCCATTCAACATATTTTTAATATGGAGCAGCACAACACTGACTGCTTCTTAATTGGAGCATTGGAGAATGGGAGAATGGGAGAATGGGAGAATCGAGATAGAATTTCTCGAATTTCTGACTAGCCATGTACAGTCCAGTAGTATACTTTGATCAATACAAAGGATACTGTATACAGTTAGATGCTTGCTGCTTACTGCTGCTGCTTGCTGCAATGCTGCACCGGGTACAGTCCTCAACTTCTCGTTAGGAATATTTCTCCACAGAACCTATTGTGGCTTTATCTCGGCATAAAACTAGACTAGGGGTCAACGCATGTATCAATGTATAGGTATGCAGTATAGACTGTATGGATACTACAGTCGGTACTACGGGTAACGGATCAAGATTATTCAAATCACATAATGTTGGTCCTGACTCCTCCTGATGGCCGTAGGTAGCCCTCCCTGCCTGTGGCTTCCAAATGTCTTCTCCATGGCTTCCACAAAAAGTAACTTACATCTCATAACAGTCTAACTACATTTGCTGAGCACGCATAATATCTACATACCTAGTAGGTAACCTTAACAATAAAAAGCAGTCTCTCAGCCACCTATGTCCGTCCGTACAACTCCAAAACTTGTCTTTCATCTAAAGTATACACAGACTGTGCAATACAGTACCTCTTTCTGCATGCTTGACTATAAAGTTGACTGCTTCCTTTCCTCCTCCCTCGCTTGACTGTTTATGACTTGATTTGCCTGAAAGGATATGTTGCATTATTGGCATGGGTAAAGATTTCACGAATCATAATGGATGAGTGGTACGGGACTACCTACCTAGTCATTGTTACAGCCATGGTAAATGCTTGCACCGTAGGTAGCTCTTTGCCATTTTTCATCCGCTTGGCCCAACGCCGTCATTGCCTCCCTACAGACTTCAGAGTACCAGGCCACCATTCACTACTTACTATCCATGTACTTACCGCCCAAACCAACTTGGTCAAAATTCCCCCCAAGACATAGTAGGTAAACCCTGTTATTCCCAGATGTCTGGTCATTCACCTTGATCATCAAAGTCGAATTGGACTGAAAGCCATCATTCGGATATGGGCCGTCATAATTCACCATAATCATTCGGGAATCGGGATGCCATGCCTTCAATGGAAATCACAATTCACAATTACAGAGCATGAACAATTTGATCACCTGCCATACCCATGCCCATACCTATTGGAAGCTTCACATCCTGATCCATTGCCTAGGTTCAATTGGAGTCTTACCTATCGTGGCTTTTCACTCGGCTGCAACGTGCTCGTTGATGTCGTCCAAAGAGAAATTTTCTTTCCTCAAAGGCGGCGGCCAACTCCGCATCTGACAATGGAGCAAGTAAAAGCGCCATCTTGAATTATAATTGGCTAGAGAATCGTCGCTTTAAATGGGCTAGGTTAAAATTCAAAATTTAGATTCGATAGACGACGAGCAAAGTTTCCACATCCACCGACTGCGGAATCCGGATGCTGCACGCGTATATCTCGTTCTTCTTCATAGCATTTTATATCGCTTATATATTATTCCCATCGATGATCGTACGGCGTGTGCACACGCTTCGTCATTTATTACTGGTCTTTTGAGGTCAACAAAAGTTCCGCTCCTAACCTTGAAGGCTTGATCAACCCTTGCAGTTCTGGACGTGATAGACATGATATTGGTTGGCTCGAGTTTTTTTCTCTCATGCATGAAGTTTACCGATGATCCGATCACATCAACCTATCTCCACGGAGCCTTATCCAACAAGTCGTCTTATTTCAGAAGGTACAGCAAGAAACATGGCACTGGTGACTGTACTACTGAAAGCCTTCTGTTTGGGTGTCGTCGTACCAATTTCATCTAACCAATACATCGACAGCAACCATAAGGCTGCGATTATCAATATGAATGAACCCTTAAGCATCATTTCCAAGGTTATTTCTGTCTGTACCATGATCTACCAAGGCACCATCCCACTTTTGCCATTTAAGGTTTTTATTGAATTGAGTCTCGAGATTCGAGATGTGCCCATATAACGCAGATCTATCGGAGAGACTGTGGAACTCCATATCTTAAGAGCCAAGAGGCCCAAGATGCAAAGTTCTTCAGACTACACGGTAAAATCCATACCCTATGATCCCTGGTGGCATGGACCTGGAAAGCTTCATCAATATAAAACTCGAACCATCCAGCAGGTATATCACTGGCTGACGAATTGCGAGGCCAAATTGAGAGGTTCCTCCATCCACTTTCAATGACGACTCACAATTTCACATTCACAGAATCACAGTGCACACCGACAGAGCAATTTCTCGGTCAAGGGAATGGGTCCCGAATTCGGCATCTATGACCATCATGCGCCCATGAACAGCTGCGGCTACTTGCCGCGTGATAAGATGAAGTTTTCCAGAGATGTACAAACTACAGAGTCACAAACCAAGCCTCTTTCAAAGCCTTGGATGCTATGTGTCTTTACTCTTTTAATCTCTTTGGGAGGCGGATAGAAGAATAGTCCCTAAAAATTAGTTTGAAATCGGTCCCGAAAAAAGGTCCTTTCGCTTGGCAAGAATTGAAGCTGGGACACTGGGACTTCCTAGGGTTTGAGCAAGCCTTCATCGACTTGACTGTCGACATTATTGAAACTAGATAGGGAGCGGAAAACTGTTGTTAACTTGTTGGTTCGTAACGAATGGATACTGCAGTCTGTACTGTATCTTCATTGGGGACTTCCCGCCTCCAAGAGTCCAAGAGTCCAATACGTTGATTCATGACGTGTTCAAATTAATAGGAGAGTCTGAAAATTATGAGGCATGCTATTATTTCACGATCTTGCATTGTATGATTGTATGCTTTCTGTATATCCGAAACCCTCTCTCAATTTGATTGGCATTTCCCGCCACGCCGACAACTATCTTTGGTGGCACTACTGTATAGAAATAATACGCGTCTCGACTCTCGACTCTCTTGAATCTTCACAAGCTCACCCGATGATCTTGGCACTATAGAAGTTCACTTTAGAAAATACCTAGTACTCCACTCCACATGGTAGCTTGCCGAGGATCCGAAGCAACTAAAGGAGACCGTTACCGGTGCAGTATTTTGGATTTGGTTGAAAGCTTGTGTTCTTGATATCTATGTAACAACTTTCAGTACAAGTACAGCATGTTCCATGTGTGATTTGCTCAATCTCCATGTTAACATAAAAATCTTCCAAGGATTCGAATTGATTTGCTATGATTCTTATATAAGGTAGGTACACGGCAGACAATGATGACCCCACAGATTCTCAACGCCAATGGTGGCTACACCTGGGTATAAACTGCCATCACTTATATCTAATATTGTTTTCTCTACTCTAATCATTTCACAAGCGATTCATTTAACCGTCAATTACCTACCTAGGTAAGCTAAATAGCTTCATGGATATGGATATACAGCACCTTCCTAATTGCTTCATGAACAACCATTGGCACGTGATCATTAGCGCCCAAAGCTTTATCATTGACGTTATGTGTCCTCCTCGGTACCTGGAGCATTATGAAGCTAAAAGTTTCACCTAACATCACATCGTACCTCGGATGAGCTACTTGGAACTCATCAACAGGTTCAATTTATTTCCATAATTATCACTCCCCGACATACACACCGCCCCTGCCAGCAGAGGTACCCTCCTTTCCAAAGGCCGCCACGCAAAACCAACCAACATGCGATTCACACCCTTACCCTCGACCCTCCTCCTTGGACTTGCCTTGTACATTGGAGTAGAAGGTGCAAGCTTGGAAGATAAAAAACCTAAGCCTGTAGACCCATGTACAATTTCATCGACGACCGGATCTTTCTTTGACCTTAGACCATTATCGATACAACCTCCGGAAGAAGGGAAGAAACCTGCCAAAAATGCGAAGACGGATAGTTGGCATGCGAGGGGATATGATTATAAAGGAAATTTCACATTGAACGTATGCGCACCAGTGGTAGAGGGGGTAAAAGATATTGTTGGATTGGATAAGAATTATTGGCAGAATGTGAGCGCTTTCTATGAGTTTGATGGAAAGAAGTATTCTGTAGGGTAAGTTATATCTATGTTGGATTATCTCGAAGAACAAGACTAAACAGTATGTGTCAGACAACAATCGGGGAATCTAACGCTTCGTGGAAGAAAGCTTGTTCTTGAGTATACCAATGGGTCACCGTGTGGAGGAAAGAACAAGAAAAGAAGCTGGGACGATGACGATGAGGATGATAAGGACGATAAATCAATACGTCGGAAATCTAGTATAATATCCTTCCACTGCGAGAAAGACCCACTCGCCACGGCATCCGCCTCATACGTAGGGACCGATCCGGAAGAATGCGCTTACTTCTTCGAAGTGCGCTCACAAGCTGCATGCGGAGGCTCCGAACCTGCAAAACAGACCGTCGGCCCTGGTGCTGTATTCGCCATCATAGGAGTTATTGCAATTATGGTATACTTCCTTGGTGGTGTCTTCTACCAACGAAATGTTGCGCACGCAAGAGGGTGGCGACAATTGCCCAATTATAGCTTCTGGGCTGGCATAGGAAACTTTATAAAGGTGAGCGGGCAAAATTGTTTTTTGAGATCAAAGTACCAAGTTTTTCCCCGTGTAGCGTCCGTTAGGGATGGCACGGCCATTTTACCGACTATGGAGGTGAGGGGGATGTCGAGTCGCAGATCGCAGAAGTCGTATATACGTTCCGAGTAATTCTTCCCTACGCGGAACACGAGTTCTCTCATGTGGGAGCACAAAGTCATTTATATACCAAAAATTGATTCGAGAGCGAGCGAGCGAACAGCGGCATTCAGCATAGCGGGGTTTTTTCGGTCTTCAGGCTGCATTTAGGATAGCATTCAACATTATAGCATACAAATACCCGGCGTTTCAATCAAAGAATATCACATTTTCCTTTTCCGCTATCTACCGCAATACAAACCCCCACAAGCGTGTCAAATTCAATCCAAGTCTATAATCACATGTTGGCATATTTCCTTGTATTCCTTTCTTTCACAAATTCATTGATACGACCTAGGTATAGAACAAACCTTGACAAAAGCATAACTAACAGTATATCTTTCTTCGATCATAGGATATCTTCATCATCGCCACATCTTCTTGTTCAAGATGTTTGCCTACTCATCGTGGATATAGCGCTCTCAGTATCTCGGCAAATGGAAATTCGGGAAGAGGTGGGAATGGAAGGGATAGGGGGGGCTAGTGCGAATGAAAGTGGGAGGAGAAATTCGGGAAGCGATGATGAGAATCGCTTGATTGATCAGTTGGATGAGGAATGGGACGATTAGGGGGGTTTAGGGGTTGTGGGGGCGGGGGTGGGGTGTTGCTGTTTCGGGTGGGTGGGTGGATGGATGGGTGGAATGGACGGAATGAAATGAATTGAAATGAATTGAAATGGATATCTTGCACAGGGTTACTTACCAACGGGTTATAAAAAGTTGGCAAAAGAACAAGATGAGATGGTGTATACGGCGTTATGATGGATGATGGTTCTCGGCGAAGGATAGGGGGGAAATGAGGAATGGCGGAAAGGGGAACGGGGGGAAAGCGGGAAGGAAAATTAAATGAATATGATACGAATATGAATATGAAGGCTTTGGGCTGCTTTGGGCTTTGGGCTTTGGGATTTGATACTGTTAGATTATTCAATGGATTTGTTTTTTTTTTGCTTTTCCTTCTGGGGTTTTGAGGAGGCTTTGATATGAGTAGCGAATGAATGGATGGGTACAGGTGTATAGTAACAGTATCGCTTCTTTGGGATAGGAGTGGGCATCTTTTTCTTTTTCTTTATCCTTTGTCTTTTGTCTCTTTTTGGGGGGGGAGGGGCGGCGGATTTGAATACTATATACTATACTATATTATTTATTTTGACTAGGTTTAATTATTAATATTAAAACTTATTGGTTTCGGTGGTTTTGTGTTTGTATAGATAGGTAGGTAGGTATGTTTTGGATACTTATGAAACGGTGAAAGGGAGAAAGGAAAGGAAAAGAAAGGGGTGAGAAATTAAAGATGAGAGATGGGAGATGGGATGGGAGATGAGATACGAGATATAAAAAGATTTAAGATATGAGATGAGATGAGATTAATATATCCAATATCCAGTATCCCGTATCCAGCAGGTACAATAAAGTAAACTTATATAAGAAAACCCCGTTACAACTTGGACTTAGACTTACGAGACATTCAATCCCTCGATCTTAAGATATATGGATATAAGACACCTAGGTATATATATATATACACACTGTCCAGACCAACAGGCTTTTCGATGACGCGGAGTTTTGTGTGTGGAATGTAATGTAATGAATGTAATTCAGATTCCCGGTGAGCTTCTTCTCCTGCTTTTTCCTTATTTTTCTTTTCCATCTTTTCATCTTTTATATATAGATTCATAACATTCTCAAATCATAACAAATCAAATCAAACGGTATAAGATAAGATGTATCTAGAAAAAATAAGACCTCGGGAATGGATTTAGAAACTAGGTATCTAGATACTGTAGTCGACACTGACTGATCTCTCTGCTTTTGAAGCGTTGCTTTAGGAACCGAAATCATCATGAGAATTTTGTAAAGCCATGAACAGAAGCGACAGGAAGTAACAATTACATCTGCCTTGAAATGGTACACAATCAAGACAACCCAAGAATGATACTCGAACTTCTCGAGACATTTAAAAGACTCACCGGGAAAAAAAGATTACCGATAATGTTAACTATTGTCAAGTGATACCATTTCACGCGTTTCAAATCTGAAGGGCTCTTGGTTTTATCGATTTGCTCGTGCCAGCGGCAGACAAGGGGAAATCAACATGCGTTGTCACAAGTGACTCTGGAGCGTTCACGACTTTATTTCTGAATAAGCTAACCTTCCTTTACTTACTCAACGAATAGATAGTTGGAAATACTCAAATATCGCCATGACATGTCCTAGTCTTTCTCTCCCAGTGTAGTAAGCTTGAGATAACTTATAAGATACAGATTCATATTCTGGTAGAATAGTAGAATCCCAAAAATTATTTATCGCGGTCTGATATACACTGAGAGATGATTTGAAAGGGGTTGGTTCGGCATTGCTTGGGAGAGGATAAATATTCGACGGGCGGGTTGACGTTCTGGGGGTTAGTACCATTCCAGGGCAAAGATATCTGGACATATTGGCCATAACTTTCTATCAATCGAGTGAACGCTATGATATGCCACTTCCCTTCCGCCGCCATATTTTGCTCCTTAACCTTATCTGCGAGCTGTGAGATCGACGCATGGGACGAACCTTTAAAAAAGTATCCATATGCATCTGTTTCCGCAAAAGACCCAGATGCCGACACACCCACGATACCATCCCCATTTATAGCCGAGCCAAAAGATAGTGAATGTTCCGTTGACTGTCAATTGAAGATCTCCAAAAGTCCGCAGTTACAGACTAATCAATAAATATATTGCAACCTTCAACTCCTATAAACTAGAAGCGATAAAATCCAAGTGAAAACAAAACGTCAAAATTGGAAGAAGAGAACAGAGAGAGGAAAAAATGTATGAATGAGACCTTGAAACTTTGTAGGTATATGCTGAATATAGCCTTGATGTCTCCTTCAAAAGAAGGACTATGACGCGGGACATGGAAAAAGCACAGAAGGAATGAATAGATTGCCAATATCCCCACAGTTTTCAGACCTGAAATGAACATCAAGGATCAGATAGCCCTTGAGATCCGACAATGAAATTTTGATGACCATTCTCCAAAAGGTGCAATCAGACCCGAGCTGTATGCAAAATTATACATATTTAAAGAAGCCCCAAGGCGGCGTTTAAACCCTGGCAGCACATAAAACTTCACATTGTAAAGATTAGTAGTGTAGATAGTATCGGTTTTAAGCTCATTTCAGCCACAGATGATAATAGGGTGACAGTGATAGAAAATATGAGAACTTCACAATGTCAGCCCCGTCAGTATTGCACCTTAACTTAGGTTTTCATCTTCTTAAAATGACCGTCAAGAGTCGCTTGACCCCTTTCTTTTTTCCTCTTTTGTCCAGCTACTTCATTCCTCTTGTTATCATCTCCAGTTCGCGCCGCGCCTTTTTCATCCCCCTCAACTGCCGCATCTTCATCTCCCACCTCATCACCACCCTCAACCTCACCCTTATCATCCTCCACTCCGCTTAGCCCCTCATCGTCCTCTCCAAAGAGTTCCCTCCAAGTCCCATTCTTTACCCTCTCATCATTTCCATATAATCCCACATCATAAGCCTTCTTCATCGCCTTCAAACAAACCGTCCTCCTCTCCCCAAAATCAAACATCGGCTTTGGGTAGAATCCCTCCTTTTTCCCATCCATTCCATCTCCATCAATCCTAACCCCTGCCTTCAGTAACTCCCCCTTTGACGCCTTCCACGGCTCATATATGAACTTCTTGTCCACCCCTTTCAACTCCGGTACATACCTCCTCACAAACTTCCCCTCAGGATCCCAATTCTTCCCAAAAGCAATGGGACTATACATCCTGTAATACATATGATAAAATGCGGTGCAACTTAACCATTGCCAATTCCCCACATTTGCACACGTCTCATGATCTAACAACAACTCTTCGAAAACCTCGGCTCCTCGCTCCCATGATATATAACAGCCGCCTCGAGTGAGAAAACATGCTACAGCATGTCGGCCTAAATGATGGATCCAGCCTTCTTGGCGTAATTGTCGCATTAATGCATCGATAAAGGGAAATCCGGTGAGACCATGTGTCCAGCGATAAAGCCATTTTTCTTGGACTAGAACATCTGAGAGTCAGTATTTGCCCTTTAAAAGGCTTTTGTGGGAGATTGGTCAATTAAAGTTGTGCTGGGAAGTGAAGAGAATGCAGAAGATGAAACATCCATATAGACTGGGTCATCGGGGAGTGCTATATGATAAAAATGATTAAGCTCACGTGAGAAATTGGGACTTGGAAATCCGGATGAGGTTTCCGAAAGAACAGGGTCGCGGAGATGCCAGGGAATGAATCTACAATGGGCGTTCCCAACTGTCTGAGCAAATTCGTAACCAATAGCAGCTTGGGCGCCAAAGTACATATCTCTAAATAACAATTGTCCCTCTAGGGAAACAGGTGGCTGGGATGCCTTCCCTTTGTATTTTGTGACGAGATCTTTTACTTTCCAGTAGAATTCTCGAATAGATAGCGATCCAAAGTGCAAATGAGGAGAAAGTAACGTAGTAGCTTGCGGTTCGAAATCCGTGGGTGCAGTTTTTGGTTTTTCGAATTTAGCTATATAATCCTCATTTTCAATGAGTTTATTAAGTGTCTCTAGAGCTTTCGTTTCACCTCCTCGATGAGGTGTTGTAGCTGCGGGAAATCCCAATTCTTCCAATGTCGGAACCGCAAAATCATCATTCGGTCCAGCGATATTTAAGTAGGATTTATCCCCATCACCATCCTTCCGTGAGCCACTATTCAAATCTGGATTTGTTACTGGGAACTCTTGTTCAAATTCTAGCCCCGTATTTCCAGGATTGGGAATTGAAGTTGGGGCAGAGATTGGTCTTGGAATTTTCCCAATTTTGGGGCCAAGTGTTCGGACAGTACTTATACTCATAGTAGGCTTTCCACCATTTTGAGCGACTAATTCATCACTATCCCATAAAGTTCTTCCAGATCGGATAATTACCTCGACGCCTGCCTCTCTTGCAGCCTGCATAGCAGTCAGTAATGACCTATCAAGGAAATATTTCAAAAATAACGCGGTTTCAGACAAAAAAAAAGAGAATGTTTAAGAAAAAGGAAAAGTAGGATTTAAGATTGGGGAAATAGAAATAAGTATGAAAGCAATATAAAATTGTGAACAAATTACAAACCTTCATGACACTTTCGTCGCGAGAACGAGCGTAAGCATCAGTATCTTTTTCGAATACCAGATGTGTTACATTCCACGCTTTAAAGAGTTTGGGGAACAAAGTTTGAGGCGCTTCACGAAGCAGAAAAAGTTTGGATCGTGGGTTCATTTTGGTGATGGATCTTGAAAGATCATTTTGGCAATCCAGACTTTTTGGTCATTAACCTCAGATATTGTGTAGAGAAGGCTCAGGGTGTAGGTACTTACAGGAATTGCCAACGATTGACTCCTACTCGAGCCCGATATACATAATGGGGATCCCAAGTCCATATTGGCCAGAACGCTTCTGGGTCAAGTTTGAGAGCTGCATCTAGAGCAGGCGAATCATGAAGGCGCAGGTCCGTTCGAAACCAATATATTACTCGTGGTTTTGGCATAGTGAGATTCGATACAGATTTTCTGTTTATTGGTAAGTAAGAGTTTTCAGATACCAAAATATGGTCGTGGTTTAGAAATACCTAATGTTGCATCGTTCTAGTATTCGTGACATCGAAGGCTGATGAAAGGAAAGAAGTCATCATGTCAGAAATTTGTACCTGACTTTTAGCCAAACTCTATTAAGGAACTAGCCTTGATCCCCGTGCCCGCTGGTTAGTTCGGGTAGTCTAGTCCCAATCAAGCGATATAGGAATTTCCATTGGTGAAGACACAGTGGAATCATTGGAATGTAAATGTTTTATTTGTTATACTTGTCTTTTTGGTTGGGAAGAGAAATATTGCATTCCCAATAGATAACCTATGAAACCCCTTTGTATTTATTTTTGAAAAGTTATAAATAAGTCTTTGACTCTAAGTACATTTTGGCACCAGAGAGAAAGCCATGATTGAATGTAAGATTAATAAAGTTTATTGTATCAAAAGGATGCATTGTTGTATGTAGTCTGGACTATGGAAAACAATGCCTCGATCATTCCAAGAATCCACCCTCAACCTCACGTATTTACATATCATCCTGCAATCTCGCATCGAAGAATCCCTTAAACCACAGGCGGAGTTCTACCAGAACTACATGCGCCGCTGATACTTTCACAGGCCAAGGTCAAATTTCCTGAACTATCTCCTACCCAAAACAAAAATGGCTTCGTCGTAGAGACCGGAATAACCCAGTTCTGTTTCGTTACATCCCAAACACTGATATCCTTCCGGGTAACCACGAGCGATACAACCTGTGTTCCACCTGGCAGAAGCGTGTCCGTCTTAGCATAATCACGTAGCTGGATGATGGGGGTATCAAAGGGGGAATCGGAGGGATATTGAACATAGAGCTGGGCGACGGATTTACCGGCCACGAGACCAGTGTTGGTCACTGTGACGGAAAGGGTGAACATAGTATCCCAAAGCGCGGGGTTTCCACCCTGGCTTCCACCAGATGGAGGGTCGGGTTTGGAAACATTGGTATACCCAGTGGGATAGACGAAATTACCTGGGGTAATGCTTGAGGGATTTTTGAGGTATGGGTAGAGATATCGCGATATAGCAGAGAAACCTGCTGGCCATGCGACTTCAGACGCTGGAGGAATGGCCATGCTATATACTGGGGTTGTGGCTTTAGCTGCTCGGGCCGGAGGAACTGATGTGAGTGCATTGCTGGCTGCGAGAGTAGCCGCACGCGAGAATGTGGTGTAGGAAAGCCCGTGGCCGAATGGGAAGCGAGGGCTGATGGCATGTTTGTTGAGATATCGATAATCGATATACAAACCTTCAGAAAAAGTATCCTGAACCTGGAAAAGTTCAAACCCAACAAGACTAACGGAGGATGGATAGTTACTTTCTGAAACAGGAATAGAATAAGGTAAATGTCCACTAGGCGAGTATTCACCGAAAAGAATATCTGTTAATGAATTTCCAGCTTCTTGGCCCGGTAGATGGGCGAAGAGTACTGCTTTGACCGAGGGAAGATCTATCCAGCCCTCAACAAGAATAGGCCCTACTGTATGAACAACTACAACTACGGTGGAGTATTTCGCCGCGGCTGCTTTAACAAGTGCATCGCCATTGTGCCATGCATAGAGTCCTGACGATGAACGATCTCCATCGTTTCCTTCCACGGTTATCGAATTCTCTCCAGAATCACTGTTAATAAAGACGATGGCAATATCCCCAGGAAGAGCAGTCAAACCGGATGGAAAGCTATCACTGCTTGATTCATATACATTGGAAGCTTTACGCTTAATCGCATCGATGGGTGCATCAAGATAAGGATAATTGGCAGTGCCTATAAGCTTGAGTTAGTTTATTCCATCACTGAATGACTTGGAATAATGTGTCTGGTACCTGAGCCCCACCCCATTCCGAGAATACCAGTATCACAACCTCTTTGATTGCAAGCATTGGGCCCAGCAGCATTGTTTGCGGAATCGGAACCAAAAACTTTCAAAGCCGCCGAGGTTGAGAGTGGTAGTGTATTATTGACATTTTTCAAAAGGGTGATTGCCTCTCTCGAGATGTTTTGAGCAATGACAGCATGATTGGACTGAACATTTACATGTGAATTCACCGTACATGTTGGAGAAATCAATGCTGCTGGATAACATGGTCCAGTAGTGTCCAATGTATTGGCGGAGAAATTTGGTGGTGGGAAGCTCTTGTCTTGTCCAAGTTGGTACCTATCTTCGTCAGCAAGACGTCCAGTCACTCATTACTATCTTAAGAAGTATTTCGTGCATCATTCAACCATTGAAAGACTGTATATCTCATCTCCAAAGAGGTCTGTCAGATGAGTAGTCGCATATGTCTCGAGTTGGAGCCATTCTTAGGGGAATATTTCTTCAAACGAATACTCACCATGTTGCAACAATTCGGGTAACCATGTCATTCAATCGATCGACTGGAACAGTTCCATTCAAAATAGCAGTTGACAGTTCATAGGCCCAATATGCTTCGCCAAGGAAAGGGATTCTCCCATCCCCAGGCATGGCCATATCGAGACCGGCAAGAGCAGATGATACACCACCGATTTGAGCCGCCCAATCTGTCATGACCTGTTACTTGTTAGAAACTACTTGGTACATCGATAGATGGACTCTTACTAGGCCTTGGAATCCAAGTTCGTCTTTAAGTAAGTTATTAATCAGGTATGAGTTTTGACTTGCCGCGCTTCCGTTGACCTTACTATATCAGTACAATGCGTCTGGAGGGTTCTACGAAGCTGTAACTATAGATTTGACTTCCAGTTTAAAGGACTATCTGGCGATAACATAGAAAATTTTGAATATCTACTTCCAGGGCTTCTCGTTGAACGATTGATATACTTGACTTAGTATCTCATGTTTCATCTTCAACCTCCTAGCGGAAAGATTCATTGTTGCAACCATGAGAAACATGTACTTACTTCATTGTAACTTGTCATAACAGCTCCGACACCAGCTCTAATGCCTTCCGCGAAGGGCCACATATACAACTCATGGAGCGTTCTGAAAATCAGTCTTGGCAATATCGTATTGAGGGTGATAAATACCTATCATCGATATTACTACTAAGAGCTCTCATCAAGCCATGTGGAATGATATCCATTCGGAATGCTTCTTGTTCGTTTCCAATGAAATGCTTAATAGTTGCTACCACCCCATTGGCTTGAATTCCATTGATTGTTTGGGCAGCGCCTACTCCTTGGAGAACAGGATCTAGATTTTGCCAGTTTTTTAACGTTGAATCTGAAACCAGACTTTTGGTCAGCTCTTACCTGCACCGAATCCCTCCCAATTTCGACCACCTCGAGGTTTCCTTCCGATCGGACCTAAAGATGATCAGTAAATCCGTCGCGGCTGATTCCCAGCTCAAAGAACATTTTGTGAATTAGAGCAATTCCAAATATTTGTCATACATACCAACTGTGGGACCTAACAGAATATTGACCCCCTTTCCTCGTGCTTCTGCGCCTAACGCAAGACCTCTTTGGTAAGCTAAATCTTTGCTCCAGGTCGCCCCAGTTGTAATACCAGCGGGGAAGGCGGTATTTCCGTCAGTCGCAGCTATACCAAGGGCCGAGTCTTGCAAGCAAAGGGAGGGAATCCCGAATCTTAGTGCAGAGCCTGTATTACCAACGCATCTTCCCATGAGCTCTCCAATTCCAGTCGTGAGATTGACCTTTTCCGCTAATGACATTTGTGCCACTACAGTTTCTGCCTTTGCATAAGCTGCCGTCCAGTTACCAACCCAACCACCTTTCGGTGAAGGGTAATATGGAGCAGCAGCATATCCCGCAGGAACCGAATTTCTTCTCAAGATTGTTTCCTCGCTAGAGGGAGGAATGGGCGGAGCCTTATGTATAAATGAAGGTAGCCTAGCCTGACCAAACCCCAATAGTGAAAAAGAGAAAATCAAGAAGATGACTTTGATTAGTGACATCGCAAGGATGCTGCAACTTGGAAAAGCAGAAACTGGCCGAATAATTCCTCTAGCACTAGGTCCTAAGTTCAAATTGATGGGCGGGAGGGTTCAATGATGTAGAAAAATTAGGCGATGGAAATAACGTATGCATGCCCACCAAAGACAAATTCTCTAGGTGAGGTAACTGCAGTCAAGATGGGTAAAAAGAAAGAAGCTTGTGATATTTGAATCCCGAGGTACATATCAACCATGATCGTGTGTGCTGCATCATGTAGGGATGAGCAAAATTCAATTACATAGAGCAAAGTAACCTACCTAGCTTGCATTGTTTTATGTGATAATCTAACTCGTATGATTATACCTACCTATTACATGTTTTACAGTAGTAGGTTTAGGTGATAGGAGCACGTTATTGGTTCAATCGAGTAGAGTTTTCTTCTCATGAATTTTTAATACTATGATGTGACCAAATGAGGTGAGTACCTACCTATAGAGGACATCTAATTGACTAGTTGGAATCTACAAGTGAAGAACACTTGAAGAACACTTGTAGATGGAATCATACCCACAAATGACAAGGAACTAGGCCTAAATAAGAAAAGAACTACTAGGTACCCCGCGAATGACCTAGCAGGTGTCAGTGGTGGGGATTTCCATCACATATAATTTTTAAATTAATAGTACCTACCTACCTACCTACCTACCTAGGTAGGTAATTGCTAGTAAAGAAAAAGTCAAAACCGTCAAATTGAATTTCGAGACAACTTTAAGAAATTATATTGGTTGAAAAATTTATATAGAAATAAAGCAGATAATAATGAAACTCTACCTTAGGTACTATGACCTGCCCCTATCATTTAAGAGACATGTTTCGCATTGGTGGGATTCACTTTCTGTGGATGAAACAGGTAGTGCAAGTTTAGAAACGACGAGATTAAAGCTTTCAAAGATCATGGAAACGTTGGGCGGAGACAGATCCTTTCCTTTCCTGTCCTGGGATGAGATTAGGAATAATCCAACCAGTATAATAATTGTGAGCTTCAGCTGGGCTTGTGCTACAATTGTCGGCAAGACAATTTTACCCACCTCCTTAATGTCTTTATCCGGTCTTTGGGTTTTCCCCCTGGCGCCCCAATTCAATTATGCAGCCTTTATCCGGATACCCCAGGTGGTGGGAATACTTTCAACGTTTTGGAGCGTACCACCTCCCTAGAATATCATCCAAGATGTATAGAGATCATCTGGCATTCGTGCAAGGGCATGGATATAGCCCTATCGAGCTCTGCATTGTAAATTGTACACTTTTTGACGTTCTTGACGATGCCGTACTTCCCCAGGTAACATGTCTTGGTAGCATTCGTCGAATGAAGGATGGAAGAATTGGCCACTTGATCTCAATCTTCAACTCGGAGTAACGCCGCTCTTAACATGTATGAGAGCTTGGTCTGTATACCTACCTAGTATGTATTTTATGTATAGCATGACATGAAAGGGAAAGCTAAGATCCAGAGAAGCCGGCCAACCAATACAACAATGTTGCGTACTGCTGAGTTCATCAATGGAGAAATCAGCAACAAAGTGGAAATTGCTCCCATTCATAGGTACTTATATTATGCCATCTATTATTGGTAGACGTGAGAGAGCATGAGGAAATGGAAATATATACTATGTCAAGGGACTCGGGGATAGGAACTTCCGATCGCCCTGGGAGTCCCTGAATCACGTGACACCTATTCTCGTCTGTTCCAATGTAGAATCTGGTTACCTAAGGCGACAGAAGTGTCAACGGGCCTAAATACTTAAGAAGTCGCGATAACTTCTTCAGAAAAATCTTAACTTTCGCGCCATCGATTCCCTTGTGACACAACTAAAGCCTACTCGATTATTCATCAAACTACACACCTCGCTCGTTCTATCAATACCTACTTTGCTATTCGAATACCTCTTTTGAAAATGGGAGAATCAAGGTTCGTTGGACCGCATAATCGATGGGAATTCTAGGTCTCTGACAACATGGCAAATATAGACAAGAGCTCGTGGCATGGCTTAACAACCTGCTACAACTTAATATCACAAAAGTTGAACAATGTGGAACTGGGTAAGTAAACTCTTAGCTTTGCACAAGGCCGTCTATATTTCCTACCCCCTATAAAGTTATTTACTTACATCGATCATGAATACAGTGCTGCTTTGTGCCAAGTCTTCGACAGTATCTTCCTCGATGTGCCTATGGCAAAAGTCAAGTTCAATGTAAATACCGAATATGCATATCTACAAAACTTTAAAGTTCTTCAAAGTCAGGATACCTTCCCCTGAATATACTTTCAACTATTGACAACGGGTCCAGATACCTTTACCCGCCATCAAGTCGATCGAAACATCCATGTCGAACAACTCATCAAATGCAAGATGCAAGACAATCTCGAATTTCTCCAATGGACCAAGAGATACTGGGACCAATACTTTCCAGGAGGAGAATATGATGCTGTAGCTCGTCGACGTGCCGCTGGAGGACCTGGTGCCACCCCATCTGCTGCCCCAAGAGCATCCGCCGGAACTGGAGCAGCCCGAAGAGGAGTAACACCAACAACCAGTGGCGCACGGGTTGCTAAGGTTGGGGCTATTGGCGGTGGCGGCGGCGGTGGTGCAGCTTCAGCAGCATTGAAGGCAGAGAACGACACTTTGAAAGAAACCGTCGCAGGGTTGGAGCGTGAACGAGACTTCTACTTCAGCAAGCTCCGAGATATCGAATTACTGGTTCAACAAGCATGCGAAGAGGACCCCGAGATTGAAAAGCAGGAAGATGGTTTAATCAAGCACATTCAAACTATCTTGTACTCAACTGAAGATGGATTTGAAATACCGGCCGAGGCGGAGGTTGATGACCAAGAAGAGACATTTTAGATTCTTTTTATTATAATGGGATTTGGATTTTGCAAATATTGCAAACTGATTCATTGATTCGTTAATTCATAAATTCTTTGGTCCGCAGGAGTTATAGCAAGAAAAGCTATGAGATACGAATTATGATCGAGCAGAATGTGCGAGGCACAATATAATACAAGCTCATAAGGTTGGTAGCATCCATTAGGCTATCGGGAGGTTGGTTGCATGCTTTGATCCAGTTCTGAAGCATTTTGAGATCCTACATAATTCTTAAAGAGTTCTCTGGTTAATGAAGAGTTTTAATATTAGATGTAAATCCCACAAGTCTTTATTCTTTGTATAATACCAATTTGATTATTTATCATGAGCTCACACAAGTCACAAGTCACTAGTCACATAATTGATTTCTTATCGCCAAGTGACAATTTGTGCTATCAATCGTCCGTCATCCTTGTTGCACCATACCCTTCAAGCTCAAGCAAGCCCAAGCACAAGGCAACTTCAAAACAAACGGTGACAGCTCTTCACATTTAACATTTCACAAAGAAAACACAACAACCAGATAATCAATTTTCTATATCGCATCACATCACATCACATCAATCAACCAAACCATGGCACCACCTCTTGAACTCTCCATCCCCAGCACAATTCTCTCGAGCGTTCCAAATGAAAAGCCTTACACTCTCTACAATATTACCCTCCGCCTTCCTCTCCGAACCTTTGTCGTACAAAAACGCTACTCCGAATTTGTTACTCTTCATTCCTCCCTCTGCGCCCAAGTTTCAACCCCACCTCCCGCTCCCCTTCCAGGCAAATCATGGTTCAAGAGCACGATCAACTCTCCCGAATTAATTGAAGATCGTCGTCGCGGCCTCGAAAACTATCTACGCAGCATTGCAGAGAATCCCGATCGCCGATGGCGAGAAACGACCGTATGGAGACAATTCTTAAATTTGCCTAGTAATAGTGGGAATGGGAGTTTGAGTAGCGCGAGAGAGGGACTTATTGCGGCGAATCAGAGGGGCGTTGGAGGGAATGGGGAATTAATGGCAGATCCGCAGGTTTGGCTGGATGTACATCGGGAATTGAAGGCGCAGTTGCATGATGCGAGATTGTTTTGGGGAGAAGGGATGGTGCGAATACGGCGGCAGGACAGTATGAGGCGGGTGCGAATGCAAAGAGATGTTTGGTGAAGTCTGGGGGATTGCTGAAGGATTTGGAGGAGGGGTTGAGGATTATGGGAGAGGGGGAGAAGGGTGGGAGAGGGGAGGGGAGGGTTGGAGCGGGTGAATTGAGGAGAAGGCGGGATCTCTTGGGTAGTGCGAAGGTGGAGAAGGAGGGCTTGGAAAAATTGGCCATTACATTGGCGGTTAAGAATCAAGCAAGTTCGAGTTCTGGAAATGGTAATGCGGCGGCCACACAGGCGGATAAAAGCGCATTATTTGGACCAGGAGTAGCGCGACCCAGTGGACGAGTTCTCGGTGCACCGGTTCCTGAAACGGATAAAACGAGAGAATTGGATAACGAGGGCGTGTTACAATTACAAAAGGAATTGATGCAAAATCAGGATCTGGACGTAGAAGAACTAGGCAAGATTGTGAGGCGACAGAGAGAAATGGGATTGGCGATTCATGGGGAATTAGAGTTGCAGAATGAGATGTTGAAGAGGGTGGATGAGGATACCGATAGGGTCAAGGGGAAGATTAATATTGCGAAGAAGAGAATTGGGAAGCTTCGTTAGACTTTTGGTACATATTGTACATATGGTGCATGATGTACGAACTGGAGGGAATGGAAACGTATTTGGAGGCATTTGATATTGGGTTCCAGCGTGGAGTTTTTGGGTTTACTTACTCGCTATTTTGATGCCTCGGGGTTGGGATGGGATGAAATGACAATGGAAGGAATGTTTGCATATTGTACTTCTAACATAGGTAATTGCGGGGGACGAGCAGTATTAATAGTTTAATGATTGGGTAGTTCGGTCAGGCCAGGAGCCATAACATTGAAATATGATACCGATGTTTTTCTGTAAGCACGAGTTGTGCCATGGTCATATTCACGACCTGAAAGCCCGCAAGAATGTATGAATGTATTTATTTATCTTGAGAAATTTTTGCGAGGTATTCCAGAGAGTATTTGTTTGCAATCAAGACCTGAATCTTTCCAAATGTATAATTCGTTCAAGGCGATATGCCATCGGGTGCAGAGATATTTTGAAATTGATCACCAGGTAGATAGTGGAGGTATTCAATACTACCTCAACAAAAATCTGGTCTTTGCTACCCTACCCTACTCCATTCCAAGCATCAAACTACAAACTCATCCCACCCATCCAAAACCCTCGATTACTCTATCCCATTTCGATCTCTCAATCTCTCAATCTTTCAATCTTTCAATCCTCACGTTCCAACGTGCTTTTAGATAGATGTTAATGTATCCTATCCTCCGGGCCATAGTAGGTAGACTGACTCTAGAATATACATATATACCTCGCACTCTTCCACGGTTTTCGCTGGGCTAGGTAATTACCTATCTATCTACCTACCTACCTACCTATCTGTAGTAGGTAAGGGATACTCAGTCTACTTGTCTATTTGTCTCCTTGTCTATTTATTATTAGCGAGGAAAAGGGGGTGGGGAGTGGGGAGTGGGGGATGGGTGAAAAAATAGAGAAGAGTATAGTAGATATCTATAAGCTTCAAGACTTTAAGAGGTAGATACATACCTAGGTATGATTGTATTGTATTGTATTGTATCAATCCCTCGGATTCACATCTATCTCTAGGTACCTGTACCTAGGTATCTATCCTCATCGGATTCGTATTCGTATCATTAACCACTCGCCCAGCTACCTGCATATCTACCTACCTACCTACTCCATTTCTTCCCTTCTTCCCTACCCAATAATTTCCAACCCAATGCAAACTCCAAACTCCAAACTCCAATCCAATCTCTACAACTTCATCACATCATCAAATAACACGCAAGCCCCCAGAATTTCAGAACAAAAGAACCGTTGGCGAGGTGAAAATTGAAGATTTGGAAGGAGGTTTGGGGGGGGATGACCCCTTGGGAAAATGTATTGTTGTTATTATGATGATAACCACTAACCCATAACTTGGCATGGACCCTGAGGGGTATGTAAGAAGAAAAGGAGAGAAGAGGAGGAAGGAAGGAAGGGACGGTTAGTTAGCTAGGTAGTTAGGTAGTTAGCTAACTATGATTTACTACCTACCTACCTACCTACCTACCTACCTACCTACTCCATTTCTTCCCTTCTTCTTTTCTTTCTTTCTTCCCTTTTTCTCTTTTTCCCTTCTTCCCTTCTTCCCTTTTTCCTTTTTGACCTTTTTCCCTTCTTCCCTCCCCTCCCCATAACCCAACCCTACTCAACCTAGCAGTCAAAATCAAAATCAAAATCAAAATCAAAATCAAAATCAAAATCAAAATCAAAATCAAAATCAAAATCAAAATCAAAATCAAAATCAAAATCAAAATCAAAATCAAAATCAAAATCAAAATCAAAATCAAAATCAAAATCAAAATCAAAAAAAAACACAAGATGATATATATATCCCTCCCTCTCCCCCCCTCTCAACTCCCCCTCAACTCCTCCCCCCTCAACTCCCCAACTCCTCTAAATAAATGAATGAATGAAGAACTTGAAGAACTTAAAGAACTTGAAGAAGTGTGTGTGCGAAAAAAAAAAACATTGGAAAAAAAGCATACGATCAAAAATTGGAAAACAAAAAAGTAGACGAGATAAATAACCCAAAAAATCAAACAAATAAATTAAAAAATTAAAATTAAAAATGTAAATTAAAAAAAAAACTCCATCGCTGATGCTCCGATCATCTTTGTATTTGCATTTGTATTTGTAATTATTGTATTGTATTATAATATATTATACTGTGTTGTAAATGCTAGACGGTGACGTGACGTGACGAGAGAGATCTCATCTCATTTCTTCGTTTGCCGCGGGCCGGCCATGAGGGAGGGGGTTCGCATGTCACATTTTCACATTCCATATTCCACATTCCATATTCCACGGCGCATTCCACAAGTATCGATAAAAGCACAACAGATTCCCGTCGATAAATGCCCCCTCCCCCCCCCTCTGTCCCTCTCTCTCCCTCTCTCATACATCCTCAAATCCAACCCAAATTCTCCAACGTAGCTTTCGCATCATTCGGGCTCATGCCCGCGACCCCCAAACTCCTGACCTGAGTCCCTCTCCTCAGCCTCTGCAGCCCCAACGCGACCTTCCAACTCTCACTCTCCTGCACCACAAAGACATATTTCTTGCCCTCCTGGTCGCGGATGCTGGCGCGCAGGATGTGCAGCCCGGCCGTTTTATGCTGTCCCGTCTGCGCGTGATGGTTAGTGCTTCTCTTGTATTTCTCGCCGTGAGAAGAATGAGACGACCCAATGGAATCAGCATAATCCGATGAGACAGATGAGCGTGTATCGGACGAAGCATAGGAACTTGCAGAATAGACAGAACCACTAGCGGAAGGCGCTGCGGAAGAGGAAATTGAACGCGCGCGACAGTTGTCCCGACAAAGTTGCAGCATACTAACGAGAAGAGTATCTTTCTCTTCTTCACTTGCTGTTAATTCTTTATCGAGGCCCCAAAGGCGTCGAACGGGATTTTTATGAGCAGTACTAGCGGGAGGAACACGAGATGCTTGCCGGAAAGATGGGCACCATACCTCTACGAGTTTCATTGTCCATGCCTTAACGTCCCACTCTCTTTGGGCGACACCTCGTACATCATCATCAATGAAGAGACCCTCTGTTGTGATTCTTAAGATTAGTCCATCGGTTACAGAACCGACACCAGAAACAAGTTGAGATGTAGGAGTTTTGTGGAATGCATTATTGAATGCGAATACCCCTTTGATAACAATTTTATCGGGATCCTTGGTACTATATGCGCCTCGAGTAGAAGGTGGAGGGGTAGTTTTGCTTGTCGATTGTGAGGCTGCGTATGAAGACTCGGAATACAATGAATTGAGTGACTTTTTTCGTGCTGGTCTTGGTGATTGGACATACGGCGAGTGGGACCGAGCATCCTTGTCGGTACCTGCATACGCTCTTGCAGTTGGGGCCGGGGGTTTCTTCGGTGAGGGGGGTTGTGCTTGAGGTCGGGGTATCGAGCTGGTGGTAGGAGCTGTTGTTACCGTGGGCGGTTTTCCATTTGGCCATGGGCTTATTCTTTCTCCCACACCAGCATACGAATAAGTATTGGGTTTCCTCTGCTCTACTATAGCTGCGGCTGCAGCGGCCCTCTGTCGCTCTTCCTTAAGTTTGGCTTCTCTTATTGCCGCGGCGGCCTTCTCTCGCTCTTCTTGAAGTTTTATTTCTCTTATTTGCGCGGCTGCAGCTGCCCTATCTCGCTCTTCTTTAAGTTTGGCTTCTCTTAGATCCGCGGCCGCCCTCTCTCGCTCTTCTTTTAGCTTGACTTCTCTTATTTGCGCCGCTGTTTCCTTCTCTCGCTCTTCTCTGGCTTTGGCCTCTCTTTTTGCTAGTGCTGCAGCCTTAGCAGCCGCCCATGCTTTAGCAGCAGCCTTTGCCTTTTCTGCTTTTGCTTTGGCCTCGGCATCTGCCTTTTCCTTGTCTGCTCTAGCTTTCTTTTCAGCTTCCACCCTAGCTATAGCCTCCAATCGCAACTTCTCTTGCTCTCTCTTTATAGCTTCCTCCTCTTTCCTAAGCACTTCTCTCCTTGCTACCTCCTCTCTCAACCTCCTGTCGTAGTCAGCCCTTGCTTTGGCTTCGGCCTCTTCTTGGAGTCGTCGTCGAGTTTCCCGTTCCTCCTTTGCCTTTCTCTCTCGAGTCTCTTGTTCCTCTCTTTCCATCCTCGTCCTTATTTCCCGTTCCTCTCTCTCCTTCTCTCGGGCTGCCCTTTCCCTCTTCTCCCGAGCTTCCAACTCATCTCTATCTCTTCGTTCCTTGGCTTCTCGTTCCTCTCTTTCCTTTCTTTCCCTAGCCTCTCTCTGTTCTCTTTGCTTCTTCTCGCGGGTTGCTCGTTCCAAAGCCTCCTTAGCTCGCAATTCCTTCAATCTCTTCTCCAAATCTTCCTTTCGTTTCTTCTCGGCCTCTACCTTCCTCTTCTCCTCTTCCTTCCTCCTAGTCCTCGCGCGAGCTTCTTCCCACGCAGATCTCGAGGCATCTTCTTTCGATCGAGCGTCGTCGTTTGCGCCAGGCGTCGCACCATATGTTGCACTTGGCATTTCTGGATCAGCGCCAGGGGAAGGAGGAGGTGTTTCTTCCCAACATGAACTTCCTCTTTGACTTGTGCCTGCACCGGCCTGCGGATTAGGTGGAGGTCCCCCAGCCCCCTCTGAGGTGGATCCAGGTGAAAATCCAGTTCCTGAAGGTTGTGGCCCCCCTGAAGCTGATCCATTCGGATAAGTGTTATTATTGGCACCTGAGTATGATCCACCCTGCGGAGGTACACCGGGTCCTTGTCTTGGTCCGGGCCTGCTTTCACCGTTCGACTGCATTCGCCCTAATGCCCAAGCTCCCAACCCAATTGCAAACATAAGAATCAGTGTCGCTGGCCCTGTACCTTTCACAGTATCCATGAGCGGTTTCAATATAAAAGTCAACGCGACAAGCACAAGTGCTGATGCAAACCCTGCTACGAAACTATTGACATTTGGTTGTAGTGAAGGTAAATAGAGGAATCCTGATCCCGAAGCATGAGGTGGAATAATGAAAATATCATAATTCCCGGGCGGCAGACCAGAAGATTTCGGCGGAGTCCCGTGAGGAGGCGGCGGAGGTGGAGGAGGAGATGGCCCATCAGCCATAGTATATGATGTAGATCGTTTGAAACTCGATGTGATATGTACAGGTACTCAAAAAGTGGTCGGTCTGATTGCGACTCTCCAAGGTCGAATTAGCAAATGGTATCTCGATAAGTTCGTAATATTGTCATTAAGCCATGGATAACTGCATCACAAGATATCAGCTTCAGAAGATATCTTATCATGCAGAATATGCGCAATGAACAAACCTTAAGAAGCAAATATCGCAGAACCCAAGTTTTTGTTGACAAACGGAAAAAAAGCACTTCGCTAGCAACAATCATTCGATACTTTACTATGATACATCCAAACCGTACAATTCTCAACTAGAATAATTATCTTCTGAATAATCCGACCTTCCTGTCGTATAATTCAATTACCGGTAGGTATATCCACATATGAGAAGTAAAAAAGAGTTCACAAAGTATTAAACTTTGCAGTAGGTAAGTGGGTGAGCACTGAGCAGCCAGCTGTTGTCTCTGTCTCTGTATTTACTTCTGGATACGAAAGTAAAAAAAAAAATCCCAGGCGTACGGACACTGGGCGGTTCTTTGCTTTTTTTTTTTTAGTTCAGGGTTCCAGGTTTCACTGTAGGCGAAATGCACAGCGATAAGTTCTCGAGTCTATCCTTTCAAGGCTGAATCCTTTAATGTTACAGCATCTAGGTTGGTATCTACTGAAGGATCAATTAGATACCGATTGATTATTGATTATTAGATTAATAACGATTATCAAAATTTTATTTCTTCTGTTTCTAAGTTGAAACTGCTTGTTTTGGTACCAGTTGTACCGTGACTGACTATACTGTATTAACTTTCCCCCTCATCCCATTCTTGAATCTTGAACCTTCACTCAAAACACACCAAAAACACCACAAACGCCAATAATCGCGTGAATCATTTCCTACTACTCTAGATGAGTTTTTATTCTTCCAATCATCACGAGTTCTTCATTGAGTACAGTAGATATTCAAAACAAAACAAAAACAAAACTCCTAAAAAACGCAATCGCCATTAATTATTGGTTTATAGGTATGTACCTACCTATACACCAACACCAAATCATTCATTCATCCAATCTCCTATAAAACTCTATGATAGGAGTTCTCCCTACCACTAGCGACCAATTAACCTGTACAGTAGTATCACATGAGAAACTTCAATCTTTCTCCACCTTCCACTTCAAGACCAGATGAACGGTGGACACGTTCGTCTCCAAATAAGCATTTATCCGTTTTGTGGATCGTTTTCTGTACGAGTAATGAGTACCTAGCTAGGTAAGGTAAGGTAGGCAGCCTATCGTAGGGTATGTACGGCGTATGCAGTGCATGTAACATCGCATCGATTTCGTCCTACCAGCCCACCATACTGATACCATCCTTTCTCAATCTCTGAATAGGACCTATGTTAGCGTCAGCGCCCACCTACCATACATAATTCGACCAGTTGGTTTAGATTTTTTAATAATCCCTACGGTGGGTTGAGGGTTTCATCTGCACCGTTAGGATTTTGTGGAGCTTTCGTCTTTCAACCCACTATATCACCATTTATCACCAATAGTGTCACACGGCACATCTACTAGGTAGGTAAACAAGGGACGATCCGGCCCCCTAAAATCCATCTAATTTATCCCATTTATCTCATTTATCAAGCTCCTCTTTCGGCATTATCCAAATACCAAATTAACATTGACTACCTCACTCAATTACAAGCGTTTGTGGTTTAGTGGTAAAATCCATCGTTGCCAACAGTCTTCTATCTTCATTGATAGAAGCGTTACAACTTCGATGGGCCCCGGGTTCGATTCCCGGCGAACGCATCATCCTTTTGCTTTTTATTTTGGTTTAATATGTTTTTTTTTATTAGCCTTAAAAATCAATTGATTATGTTTCAGAGCCTTGGCGAAGAAAATGTTCTGCGGAGGCCACTAGGGGTTCGATTCTGAGGGGTTCGATTCTGTATGCCGTCGAGGTCGTTTTCCGGATTTGAATTTCCATTAGGAAGACCTATCATTTCTATGTGAGTCACGTGACTGGTCATTTCAGACACATAGGATTAATATTTTGTTGAAATTTATTTTCAAAATATTAAGCGTATATATTATTTATTCAACTTTTCAACTTTTTTATAAATTAAATTATATTAGAATTGAAGAGAAAAAAAAAAGAATTATTAATTAGAAAAAAAATATATAGCTTGAAATTAGAATTGCGATATTACGTACGGGATTAGGGATTTGGACTGATTTTAACCAATTACTAGTAAATTCTTTATATAAATTCTTAACTTAATACGTTCTATATATAGGTGCTCTTTAAGAGATAAAAATGTCTTAGACATTCCAGCGTAAAATAAATTCACTTTACTTTACTCCGAATATCAATCATCCTCATCCTCATCCCTATCCCCATCCATCGATCAATTATAACATTATTACATTATTACATTGAGGTTCTCCGAGTCTCCGTAGCACCTAGACTCCATCCAGTATATGTACAGCTGCAATAATAATAATAATAATAATAATAATAATAAGAATTATCTACCACCTACCACCTACCTAGCGCCCAAACCCAACACCAAAACCCAAACCCAAACCCAACCCCCGACCGACCGTCCCGTACGTCCCAGCACTCGCTCACTCACTCACTCGTCTCACCAAAGGTTGAAAACCTGCCCTGCCCTGCCCTGCCCTATCCAATCTAACTTAAATCTGCATCTGTTTACATCTGTTTACATCTGCATCTAAGGTAACTTACCTAGGTAGGTAAACCTTGGAAATCCAATCCCAATCCCAATCCCAATCCAAAGAAAAACGTTGCAGATGGTGGTGCTTTATGAGGCCCCGGTAGGTCCTTTGTTTTTGTGAAAGGTTACATTTTTAGGTAGGTAGCTACTAGGTAGGTAGGTAGGTAGGTACCTATAACGCGTCCGAAATTCCGAATCGTCCTGTTGGGGTTGGGGTTGCTGGGGTTGCTGGGGCAACGGATGGGTTGGAGGGGATGGGATGGGATGCGATGGAGGGGAGGGGAGGGGAGGGGATGGGACGAGTAGATTTCAAATTTCTGGTTATAAGGTCTTGAGGTATGGTGGGTACTTGGGTATCATTGGAAGGAATAGAAGGAATTGGAAAGGAAAGGAGGGATAAGGCCAGAGAGGATGCGTGAATGATGAAATTAAATCTGTCTATACTTACTTCTATGGAGGAAACATGATGTTTGAGTCGGGTACCTAAGGTAGGTATTAGATAACCCAGATAATGATATTTATTTACTATCATCATCATTATTATATGAAAAAAAAAATTAATTGGCAGGCGGATAGAATCCTATACTTGCATCTAGTAGCCCTGGAGTACCTACCTACTAGGTACCTAGGTAGGTAGGTATAGATAGGTACATTCAACTTCTTTCCGAGCAGGAGAAGTGAACCTAGGTAGGTAATAAGCTTCAAATATCGAATGAGTTGAAGCCACTCAAGATCAGTGTTTTTCACTGCAGTATCTATCTAACCTCACCTAACCTATATATATTATATTTGAAGAAAGTACAAGGACATCGGGGACGTCCTTGGTGGTAGAGATAGAGATGGATATGGATATGGATATGGGTATGGCTAGGTAGATAGGTATCTTATTGTTATGTGGATTGATAATTATATACGTATTCCTATTCCTATTCCTATCATCATCATCATACTTTCCAAACCCAACAGTGAAGTTTGCAGAGAAGCTGGAAGCTTATGTTTATGTTTCATAAATATATCTTTCACAGTCAGCTATGCGAACGGGAGCAGAGTGAGTGAGTGAGTGAGTGCTTGAATGAATATAATATCATTCCATTATCCATACACCAGCCTTCTCCCTCCCTCCATACATATATACATCTAGGTAGGTACCTAATACATATCTAATAGAAACAAGCCAAGCCCAAGTCCAAGTCCAAGACAAACAAACGAACGAATAATTCCAAATTTTTTAAATCTTTATATCTTCAAATCTTGAAATTAAATACCTACCTACCTACCAATTCCCATCTTCGAACGCTCATCTTCAAACTCTACCTACCCAACTACTCTAATAACTCTCACTCCTAATGATATGATATAAAATGAAATGAAATCCAATTACTGAATAAAAGTGAGGTAAGCAGAACGTGGATATTAAAGTATTTGCCGAAAATCAAATCTCACGTATATATGGGATGGGATGAGAAGAAAATATATTGATATGCTATGTGAATAAGTAGGTAGGTATATAACCATGCGATTTCCAAACCATGATACCATCTGCCTAGCCCTAACAACAGCGAGCTCAAACGACCCTTCCCCTCTCTTCCGAGTCGTGAGCACACAGCTGGCTGTTGTTGGTTTTAGTTGGATATATTCATCATATCACACATCCATCCATCCATCCTTCCTTCTCCCAATCTCGCCTCCCCTTCCCCCCAACTCATCATCCTCCTCTCCCCATCACCCCCAACTGCCCGTAAAAAAACAAAACACGAATAAGATTACATCATATAAGTTTAAGAGGACCAATCTCTTTGATCTAGGCGTGTGCGAGCTAAACCGAAACCGAAAGAAAAGAAAAGAAAAGAAACACCATTGCTCCTCTCGCACAACCTCCTCTCTTTTTTGTATGTGTGTAGAAGGGAAATTGGCGGTCCGTGGAGATGTATTCTCAATGATGTTTTCATTTCTTTTTCGTTTTCTTCCTATCCCATTCGTTCCTTTTCTCGTGTCTTGGGCTGAGGGGCTCATAATGAACTTCAATGAAATTTATCGGGGCGGAGCGAAACGCGAGAGAAGAGAAAAGAGAGACGAAGATATTGCTCCTCTCGCATACCTCCTTGCCTTTTGGTGCAAGAAGAAGCGGTCTGTGGAGATGTATTCTCAATATCGTGTTTCTCCCCCCCCTTTTTTCGCTTCCATCTCCTCGCTTCTCCCCCCCTTTAACGCTTTTCTTTCCGAGTTCATGGTAAGCTCGATCCGATAAAGAGGAAGGTAATTGGTTGGCGAAAAAAAAGTGATGCAATGAAGCCTGTCTGATCTGAGAGATTTGTTACAAGTCGTCACTCGACGAGTTTCGAATTTGGTGTTTCTGATTGTTCTTTTCTGGCGCTGGTTCTGGTGTCGGTAGAGTGAGGTTGAGGTGAGGGCGTATTGGTTGGTTTTGATGGTGTTGGTGGTATTGATGCTGATATATGGTGTTGGCTCGAGATAAATATACATTTGTTAAGAGTAGGTTATAATTGCGATAGCGATAATATAAGTGGATGTGAATCAAGATCAGAACCGTTGAATTATATAAAAATGAATGCGAAATTGAAAATGGTAACGACTGTAGCATATCTCGATCCGGATTCGAGATATGTGAATAAAAATTGAGTGGTAAGATGAAGGAAGTATTGGTATAAAGAAACAAATCATGAGTATATTCGTCCTGCTTATCTCTCACATGAGTCGAGCGGTATCCTTCTCGTCGCCCAAACTAGGCCACCATGTACTGTCGAAGACTTATATTTGCCATCTTGACACTGTGCGACGGAGTTTGGGTGGTCGGAAAGTGTGTGCAATTGATGTTTCAATTTGGATATTTTTGATATTATTCCGACTCGATGATGTAGATGTAGATGGCTCGAGGGTTCTGATGCGATACAACGCCTATCAGGGAGAGAAATGCGTAAGCAATCATCCATATGTATGATATGCCTCATTGATCCTTCCAAACTCCAACAATCAAAAGGGGGTCCGAGATTCTTTTGAATGACGAAGCGAACCAAAGAAATGATGGAAGTGAAGTAACCTTGAGACAAGACTCTTACTAGGGATCCAAGTAATCAACCTCCCCATCAAAGAGTCTCATCACCACATCCAGCATAGCAGGACAAAGATCAATATCACAACTCACATCCTCATCATCCTCCTCGCCACCAAAAAGTCGTCGTTGCATTTTCCCCAATTCTTCTTGTTCTTTCCCCTTCGCTTCTCCCATCATCACCTCCCTTTCCATCTCTAATTGTCGCATACTCTCTTTCACAGCCAACATCTCTAGCTCAGCAGCTTGTCTGGCCTTCCATCTCATCCAACTTTGATCGAAGTTCTGTCTCAGTATTGGGGAAGGCCCATTACCAGGTCGATGATTTGGGATGTAGAAGGTCGAGTCCCGAGCTTCGAGGATTCCTTCGTTGAGATCGGCAGCAAGAGCAGATTTGTGAGAGGTGGTGCGACGAGCGCGGGAGCCTGGTCTTTCGCGGCGTCGATTTTGCCGATGATGAATGGGGGGAGAGGAGGTTGGAGTGTGGGGAATGGTGTAGAAGGAGGGGGATAGATTTGTAGTGACCATTTTGGAAGTGGGAGTAGAAGTGCAAGTGGTATTTTGAGTTTCTGTTTAGGAGGATCGGTTCATGAAATTCTCGATAGAAACTATGCAAAGAGAACAATATGCAAAACTTCGAAGCAAAGTAGACAAATCCCAAAGGATGGAGCACAAGGAATCGAATTAACGATGAAGAGATAAAACACAAAACAAAAAGAGGAAGATATTCAACTTATATCTCTTCCTCAACCACTGGTAGAGCCACCACTCGATGACTCGAATATGTCACCATATCATGTGCTTATAACCGAATATTTCAAACCATAATCCGTTGTTCGGAGTCGTTACACCCTTCCAAATCATCCAAATCACTCATCCAGAGCAAAAAAAAAAGTGACTCACAACCGGCGTGGCAGTGTCATTATAACAAGGATCCCTTGATAATGTTTTATCCGAAAACTAGGCAAAATATCTGAAGCAATGATTTGTCGGAATTTTGCCTTGATTGAATATTTCGATATCTTGTATACAATAGCAATTTGTTTGTTGCATATCTAATAATGAAGATTTTTGTTAATATTTTTTTTGGTAGTTGCTGTTCTAGATAAAAATTTGCGGTGGTGTGGCTGAAATCTGGGATGAGAGTGGCGAAGTTTCTAGCGTGACGCATAGAAACTCGGGAGAAACCCGATCGGATAGGGAGAAGCTGCTTTTTAGACTTTCTACAGCCTACAGGATATCTCGCACCTTTATCATATTCTGAGATTAAATCCGATATCTTGAATTATCTACCCCAGCTTAGGCCTCATATTACCTACTCGAGTAGGTCGCGGCTACCATGAAATAAGGTTGCCGAGAATGTGCACGGGTATTTGATACCAGTACTAATACCGAAATACTGCAAGGGCAATTTCCAGGCAGGACGAAGTATCGTCACTGAGCTGAAGGCAAATAACGCGGCTTCAATTACTTGATGGGGTAATTTGATCTTAAATACCAACTATGAAGTCGGTTTTTTATTTCATTCAATAGATAGGCAACCTTACGTGAGGGAAGTTACCTAGAGTGTGACTCAAATGGTCTAGGTAGGATATAGAAAACGGAAGGAATAGTGTTGAGAGAATGGAATAAGTCATCAACCGATGAATACGACTTCATTTACCTGAAGCTATGAAACTATTGTAGACAGGTATAAAACGGAATACTTTGAAAGATGATTCATCATGTCATCAAGCGATGACTAGGACTTCATTCTTTCTAAAGAAATGAAACGATTGTAGGCAGGTTATAGGATGGTCATCGGGAAAACAGATAGGTATAAGATGGAATAGTGTTGGGAGAATTGAAAAAAAGGCATCAAGCGATGACTACAACTTTATTTACCCGAAGAGATGAGACAAGCGTAGGCAGGTTGAAGGATGGTCTTCAGATAGTCATCTGGACTCTGACTCGTTCTGTAGGGGTCAATTTCTGAACGATCTAGGCCATGCAATCCCTCAAAGCCTGAGGTCTTCATTATCAAAAGTATCTGGTCCGGAAGGCATTTTCACAGAACAACCAATCCTTGGATCAAGTTTCATCACGCCTCACGAATCTCATGAGAACAAAGCTGTTGGTTGGTCCAGATATAAAGAGGTGAAAGCCATAAGCCTACTATAGTCTGATTTAGGTGTGCAACAATATTTTTCGATTGGACTTGACAAGGATGACTAGTAGTGTATCATTCGAAGAGTTTTCTTGTGTATGTAGACTTGTTGCTCATCGGGAGCTCCCCATGCACATCACCGGGAAGGAGAATAACATTTCAGCCTTCCATCTTCAAACGAAGGACTAAACAGGAGCTTTCTCCATTGAATATCCTCAAAAGTTGAATCGATGGACTTTGTTGGAGCTAGGGCAAGTCACCTAGATAGTATGGGGTACGGCACGGTGGTATATAATCTGGGTGCTGTGACTCACACAAATGTGAGTACATCTTCTGCTCACGGATTGAAGCATATATTCCAATCCAGCAAGCAATTAACACAATTTGTTTCTTCCCATACTACTCCCACGATATATTTCTATTCGGATTAGACAACACTTAGCATTAGTTCCTATTCTCATATTGAATCTCATTTTACAGTCATTTATTGCAATATCAATCTCATGTAGTAAAAGTTGGGCTCAACTAGAGCTTGTCGAAGGATCAGATTAGTAAACAAAAGATGTACTGTGTTACTAGAATGGTCAATTGTTTAGACTACATTTACCTAAACCTAATTAATATCTAAATCTTAGAAACAAAATTGTTGATGGGATAAATTGGTATACGTCTTTTTATAAATCATTCTTTTTTTTATACAAAAGTTAGAATAAAAATCTTTAGAGCTTTATTTACCCGATGCATGGTATATACCTATGTATTATTGTGAGAAAAGGGTTGTGCCAAGCCACTGTGCTTAGCATTATATACCATTCCAACAATTATATGATGTCATGGGTTTTTTTTTCTTTTTACTTATATATAAAAGGCTTTAATTTCATTGCATCTGAAGACTCGGAGTAGGCAAGCATTCAGGGTGTATTAACTTGCTGAAAGAGCTTCAGAGTGACCACGAGTAGTGACCACCTACGATTCCTGGGTAACCAAATCTGCATTACCTGAAGTACATGGTGGTTCCTGTTACGATATTCAGTAATGAGTCGTACGCCTTCGAACTAGTGCTGTCGATTGGTGGGTTGGGTATGACAGGAGGCACCTATGGTTAAGTATAAGTTGTGCTAGGCCGGGAATTACTCTGTATAAAATAGTGGCCCGTGATTCAATGATTTGGGCTGCAGTACCTAGTAGTACCTAGGGAAGTAGGTTACCTCAACCTCAACCTGGAATTTCAAAGCTTTTATGTATTTGGTTTTAAGCCTCAAGTTTTAACGTTAACTCAAGCTTTCTTTATGGGTCACTTACCTGCACTTATTGGTAATTGTGGGTTGTATGAGAATTTTTTCAGCTAATCAATGGGCGTGCATTGGAGGTCCATATCCTTTTCCAGTAGTAGTAACGGTTTAGTGACTGTATTCCAGAAAATTAAGCGGCCCCCGCACATCGACAGCACTGCTTCGAATCCACTTTCAACTCAAGATGCCACAAAAGGTGGGTAACTTTCCATGTAGGTACAACAGTTGATGTAACGACCATAAATCCACTATTCATCGCATTTGTGCTTTCCCTTTTCTCTTTTAATACATATAGAAGAGCTTGTGTGTATTCTTTCATTTTGTCTTTGATATGCCCAAAAACTGTTCACTCATTCTCATACAATTGCCTTCAACAAGCCAACACAAGTGTTGATTTGCGGAAGCCGTTACGCGTTCTCTGTAATGCAATACGTGGTGACCTTCCAGCACATTGTACGAACATGGCCGACCTCAATTATGGTCTCTTTGTTCTCCTGGCATCGATCTTCGGAATTGCTTCGCATCTAGGATATTTCATCCATGGCGAACATCATATGCAATCTCTCCAATGGCTCCTCACTATTCTCTTCTCCCCACTACTTCTCTTCGTCACTATCCTCAAATTCAATATCACTCCCTCATATGCATCAGCTTTGCAGCTCACAGCGATCATAGCCGCTTCATTCTTCACATCCCTAACATCCAGCATCCTCGTCTATCGGATATTCTTCCATCCCTTACGCCACTTTCCAGGGCCCTTTGAAGCAAAAGTCTCGAAGATTTTTCACGCGCTGAGATTGCTTAAGACGTCGGATAATTATTTGCAAGCGCATAGATTGCACGAGGAGTATGGGGATATCGTGAGGTTAGTTTTGTGTTCCTCGATGGCTTTTTGGAAGGTGCGTGCTGATGAGATGCGCCAGAGTTGGTCCGAATGAACTTACGATCATCAAACCTGAAGCGATCAAGGCGATGCTTGGACCGGGATCAAAATGTACCAAGAGTCCCTGGTATGATGTCGTTGGTCTCCCGCATACAAATATGCAGTTGGAACGTGATCGTGCGGTGCATGCGAAGAGAAGGAAGGTTTGGGATCGTGGGTTTAGTGCGAAGGGTAGGCCGGCCTCATTCTCTCGGCGGTGCTTGGTTGAAGTTGTTCATTTCTGACATTTATACAGCGTTGCGCAATTACGAGGGTCGAGTGACAAGTTATGCAGATGAGTTGATTTCCAAGCTTGATGCATCCAGAGGAAAGCCGGTTAATGCAACACTTTGGTTCAACTATTATGCTTTTGATGTGATTGGGGATTTGGGATTTGGGAAATCTTTTGACATGCTCAAAACTGGAGAAACAGTTGCGCCCCCTCCCCTCACTACCTCTCTTCGTTTTCTCTAATTGGAAATAGCATCATGCGCTCAAGTTGTTGCATAAAAGTATGGAGCCATTGGGGATTCTTACACCCATTCCCTGGATCTTCCCCATCCTCATCAAGATTCCAGGCGCCATGAATGATTTTAACAAGTTCCTCGAATTTTGTCAAAACCAAATCGATAGTCGAAGAGCGGTTCGTGTGCCCACCGTCATCATACTCGCAAGATATCTACTAACCATCGACAAACTTAGAATGAGCCAAATGTACCTGATATCATGACGTGGCTAATCGATGCTTATGAGAATGATCCGGATCCAATACATAAAGATACTAGGTCTGAGGTCCCAGTCCATCCTTTACATACCATAGTCTAAGCGAACTAACAACCGACAAGATTGTTATATGGCGACTCGCGTCTAGCTATTGTAGCCGGTAGCGACACAACCTCAGCAACCCTGACCAATATCTTCTACCACCTCTGTCGCGAGCCCCATCACATCGTCAAACTCCGGGAAGAACTCGAGTCAATCTATACTCCCGGATCGCCGAGTGAATGCCGAGATATCCAAGATGCACCGTATTTGAACGGCGTCATCAATGAAACTTTACGATTGCACCCACCGGTTGCGAGTGGCTTGTTGAGACAGACACCTCCGGAAGGCCTCACCATTGGGGGAACTTACATCCCGGGCAATGTTACCATCTCGGCTCCTACCTGGTCCATGGGTCGCCGTACGTACCCTACCATGCTCCCCCCTCTCCCCACCTTTCACCTCAACTAACCCCCTCCCCCCACCCAGTACCAAGCATCTACGCAAGGCCTTACGAATTTCTCCCGACGCGCTGGCTCCCTCCCCCCTCGAACCGCGGCATCCCGCTCGACAAATCCGTCTTCGCGCCCTTTAGCAGCGGCACGTATTCCTGCGTGGGCAAGCAGCTGGCGCTCATGGAGCTGCGGGCCGTGGTCGCGCGCGTGGTGATGCGATTCGAGGTGCGTTTTGCCGACGGCGAGGACGGCGCGAAGTTGATGAGCAGGGAGTGGGATGTCGAGAAGGGGGTTCAGGATGCGAAGAACGGGGTTCAGGATACCAAGGATGCTTTTACCTTGGAGTTGGGCGATTTGATGCTCGTGTTTGAGGAGAGGAGATGAGGTGACATGAGATGAGATGAGACAAGAGGAAAGAAAAGGAATAAAAATGATATGCAGCACGTAGAATGAATTCTCAGAGAGGTTCTTCCTCTAGTCGCCGATTCTTTTCTCACTGATCTATTTAGCTATCTTACTTATACCGCACGACATATAGCGCCGCAGCTCCTAGAATTCCTATTCCTATTCCTATCAGTTCCAAGGTTATGTTAGATAACTCCACTTATTAGTCGCTTCAGCTATGAGGAGTGAGTGTAGACCTACCTAGACATCGATCAGGGCTAGCCCGAGCCGAATACAATCTCACTCAATAGTCTCACTCAATACAGATCCAACCTCCGCTCCCAATACGAATATTTCCGAATTTCTCAACTTGTAACTTATGAGACGACCAATGGCATTGATGACACATGACACATGACCTAAATACACGTACCTACCTACTCCTCACAATACAGAAAAACGAACATCCTCATTATCTATACATCCTCACAGATCAAACATCAATCATCAATCATCAAGAAAGGAACCCATGATTCAAATCCAAATTCCAAAATCCAAAAAAATCGAGGTATAATTATATGACTCGAGGTCCCTAATGGTATCATAGGTATCAATCATATGTATCATAGGTATCATAGTAGTAGTAGTATTATCTTCGTGATCTCATAGACCGACCGACAGACAGACAGACCGACAGACAGACGGACAGACGATGGCCAATCTTTCTTTGGGATATCGCATCCAAAATCCCGCCTTCCCCCCCCCCTTCTTCCCCTCCCAAAATCTTCCGTGCTAATTACATATCATCCCTCCCACCCAATTTCATCCCATCGTCCCGTCATCCCGTCGTCCCATCATCATAATCCAAATGTAAATATAAATATAAATATAAAGAGGTATGGGTATAGCCTATGTATAGATATAGGTATAGGAATAGGTATATATAAACCAGCAACTACGCCATAGTCCAAACCGGAGCGGAAAAGAGCACCTGTCTCCCGCGAATATCAATCGTCATGAACCCCGCGAACCGTACTTTGTGAGCCCCATCTTCACTCTTGATCTTCTCGCTAGCTTCTTGACCACCCTGACTACTAATGCTCATCTTCTTTCCAGGAGGTCCGCTGCCGCTGCCACCGCCACCACTACCCATCATCGCCTGTAACATGCCCTGTCCCTTGCCACCCTTGTCCTTGGTCAGTTTGGCATGACTCTTTGGCTCCTCTTTGGGTCCCTCGTCCTTATCATTACTTCCCACACTACTCGAATCGTAACCATTGGTTTCCGCGCCGGGATGCTCCAGTGCAGGAATACCGGCTTCGATTTTCATCGTTTGGCGTTGGACTAAATCGTTTGGCATCGGATACATGATAACTACATCTCTGCTCTCCAAGGGTATATTGGCTGCAATACTCACTGCTAATTCTACGATGGTCGTCGCAGCTTCTTCGATACCCCCAGGTATAGGCTCTTGTAGGTAGTTGATTAAGTTTGCGGTCAGGTTGCTGGTGACCATTTTCGAAAACAGTTTCTTATATTCTTCGCTTTCGGGCGAGTTCAACATGTCTTTCAAACCATCTAAAGTTGCTAATCTCCACTGGATAACCTTAGCAGTTAATGCGTCTGATTCTTCTTGGTTATTAATAGCAGGAGAAAATCGACGAATGTTCTGCTCAATATTCTTCAGACTTAAGCTAAGCTCACTTTCCAGGCCCGGGTGGAAGGTGCGGTTGAATATTTCATCAACAAGAAATCTTGTGATGCAAGCTCTGCCCACGGCCGTCATCTCCTGTTTTCCTATTGACATCGCATCACGGTTGACAGATTGTGAAAGCCATGCTGGCACCGCCCTCCAATCCTTGCGAATGTTGAAAGCAAGATTTGTGATAGCGCCATCTAACCTTTGAAAGCGTGATGTATATTCACCATCATCAAGAGATGTGCGGGATTGAGATAGTCGCTGGTTTGCCAAAGTATTTTGTAATTGTTCGACTTGACCTTGTAATTGGTCTACTGACGCTGTCTTGTCAAAATACAGCCCTTTGACCTTTTTATATTTCTGCACTTGAGGGGAATTAGCAAGGGAATTGTTTGTCAAGATGGGCCAACCAAACTTACGTAGTTCTTTGTATGCCTCATTTACATCTCTATCTCCAGGTGCGGGTGGTGGGGTACTTCGTCCTTGCTCTCCACCACCAGAAGGATTGTATTGTTCTCGTTGCGGAGGACCTCCTCTATAATTTGGACCTTGCCCTTGAGAGGGCAGAGGGCTTGACGCTGGTGGTTGATTATTGTTATTACTGGGAGCTTGTTGCTGTTGGCGGTATGCCGGAGGATCCCTTCCATCTGATTGCGCCATTTGTAGTATTTGTTTTGAGTCTGTAGATCGACGGTTTTGTTGCGACGTAGAGGATTGTGGTGCCATCGAAAGGTGTTGCGACAAAGGACGATTCGGAGATAAACCTGGAATCGGCCCTTGTATGGAAGTTGTTCGCTCTGGGTAATCTGCTCTGTTAGATTGGTGTATACTTAGCAGAGATTGATTATTAGATTGTACCGAGCCTGGCCGTTGTTCTTCCCTATATAGCAAAGAAGATTCGTGTTGTTGTGTTGAGGCACTGTCTGGAGTGAAGTCTTGCGGCGGGTATTGACTGTTGGGGGAGCTTGGGAAACTATTCAATTGTTGCTGTGAATGAATCTGATCTGGCAGTTCGTAACAGTATTGCGGCACACTCTCGGGTGATTCGTATTGACTAGGACTTTGAGGAGATTGATGATAATAAACTTGGTTGGGTGATTGAAGTTGATGTTCAGGAATGTTGTTTTGTGACTCCGCCGAATAGAGGGGTGAATCAGAATCGCTGTGTACAGCTCGAATGGTGTTCAAAGGTTGTCGCTGCCCACGAACATTCACAGAACTCTGAGCACTCTGTGGTGTATTTTCCTCGAGATTTGTTACAAGATATGGATCCAACCCGTCGTCTTCGGAGGTTTCTCGAGGCGATGGTAGATGGGATCTCGAACCCTGCGCCGCAGATTGCCAATCAACCCTTTGATGTTGCTCTACCGAATTTCTTTGTTGGCTAGTTCGTATAACCGGGGGACCCTCGTGTCGTCTAGACAGTCTGCGCGCGAGCCCACTAGTGTTGTTGCTATAAGCTCCTTGAGTAGTAATTGGAGGATACTTCTGTTCGGAGGATCGATTCGAGTTTGTCCCTCGCATACGATCCAAGATACTTCTTTTCTTAGGCTCTACCACAGGCGATTGTACATGTGTTGTATGTCTGCGACCCTGGTTTTGTAACCTTTGAGTATCAAGAACTAAATCATCGACGGACGAGCCAGCTGGAGATGGGGAAGCGGGGGAAGCTTCGAGCTCTTGTGGATAGCTTTGCTGTTGTTGATACTGAGTTGCGACAGACCGGGGAGGTGACCCTTCAGAATTATGATATGCAGATGCTCGAGACCCAACTTCAGGATTCCGAGGCTCGTAGGGCTGTTCAAAATTCTGAGATGGTGTGGTGGTGGTAGTGGTGGTGGTGGAGGATTGTTGTTGAATTGTTGTGGACCGTCCCTCGCCAGAACCAGACGAGAAGGATTGTTGTGAATGTGAGGCTGAGGGAGTGATCGCCGCTCTTTCTATAGCATGTTCGTTCAATGCCTGCTTTGAACGATTGCTATGTTTGAACGGAAAGGGCATTTGTATTATGGATGTTCACGACACACAATGAACGGAATCAAGAATGAATAGGGTCGGCCGCTGGCTGTGCTGTGGTGGGGCCGTATTCTTTCTGCGTTGACAGTCCAGTATCGTAGTGCACACTTTTGATCTGCCAGTCAAATTCTGACAGGCTGCCGGTAAAGTCAAGGAATGGACCCTGAGCGGCTTCAATGTTCAAACAAGATTACCTACCTTAGCATTAAAATTTCGGAATTTGGTATTGGTATGGTGTCCAGTACGGAGGAGGATGAGATGATACAGCAGAATGTTCCCAAGAATTGAGTAAACAAAAGATAATAATAGCAATGATACTCAAAACCTGGTCGTCTTCTTAATGTTTAGAGATGCACACATCAGCTGGGTAAGGCAATATTGGGACCAATTTGGGACAATTTGGAGCACTTTGGGCCAAGGGCATAAGGGTATAAGGGGGCGAAGTAAAAAGAGGATGGGATGGGATGTGATGGGAATGGGATGAACTTGTTCTGAAGCTTGAAAATGAACGAATCAAATTGGGGGGATGCGGCGGCTCGAAGTTGTTGGTTGTTGGTTGTTGGTATACAATACTACCTACCTACCTGGTAGGTACGGTTATGGTCGCATATGGCTGGGTTCATGCGATGTAACCATCTTAACTCGACTTTAAATTTCATTTTCCCTGATATTTCTCCGCCTCATCTTGATATCTCTTGTGCTCCTCTGTTCTTGCGGCAGTGATCTTTCATGAGAAGTTACCTAGGTCGATCAGATGTGTTTGAATATACTGATTGATGGATATCAAGAAGATCGATATATGCATGCGTATGGGTATGTACGTCGAAGAGATGAAAGGATGATCAGGATGACGGACTACTACCACTTGGGGTATAGATAATAGATAGGATCCATCCAATTGATCAAGGGAACGGAAATAGATCAGTCATATAATCATACCTACCTATGAAATGAATGAATTACTACCACCTGCACCGTACAGTAGTACCCTTTTCGCAGAAAGACATGTAAGAATTTAGATGATGGGTTGTATCGATGTATCGATGTATTGATGGATCAACATATCGATGTTGTATCCGTAAGACAAATTCATTCATCCTTTCTAATCGATCTTGAGAGCCTATCAATGAATCATTTTTGATGTTCACCACTGACCGGTTTGTTCGAGTACCTGCTGCTAGGCGGTAAAACTAGGCGGTAAACCCGAATTTATAGGTATCTGATTGACGAACAGGGTAAACAGGGTACCCAACATACGGAGTAGGCGCCGAAGGATCGATCACAAGTACCTCCAGGGCTACCTACGTACTTCAGTTTAAATTTCCCATCATATCTCATCTCGCTCATCACTCGTGGGTGGTATCAACGGAACGGCGTTACGTTACTAAGAAAGCTCTCTCTTTCTCCACATCCCTTGGCATTTATTAACTATTGAAAATCCTTTCCAAATAAATAATATTTCATTACCATTATTATTATCATTATTATTGTTATTATTGTTGTTGTTGTTCGTAATTGATTGTAATATTTCCCATTTATTAAGGTCTCAATGGCGGCGGGGTTATTTATCTATTTATTTTTAGAAGTTCGCTCTTCGGGAGCACGCACGAGAAAGAAAGCTTGACCCAACACCTGCATCCCTTCAGGCGAACTCCAGTACCTGTAGTGAGTGACTCCACCACCACAACATCCAACATCGCTCAATCGCAAGCTCGCATTTATTTGATGAGATATTTGAAAATCTTCCCGATGCAACCAAAATCCAATTGGGCCGAAAACTCCCGGACCATTGCATAGGAGGTTATTGATATAGGCTACCAAGAAATATAGATGGCTTGAGCCTTGTGAGATTTGGGGGTTTGGATATATAGATGATATATAGATGATATGTAGATGCCCCGGATTGTCATATCATTTCCCCCCTTGGAGATGAAAGTACATACATACATACATACCTACATATAGTGAGGAAATTTGGTACGACCATTGGAGCTCTTCTCAGTCGCCGGATAATAAGTATCTCTGTGATGATATCTTACTCTTGAACGAATGATATCGGTTTGTCGAATGATTAAAACACTGGCGACGACATACGGTATTTGCTGCGTGATGCTGTATCACCGGCGCACCCGGCACCTTGAATGAATAAGATAACCATACTGTATGATTTCAGCCTTGATAATTTCCTTCGTTCCAATATGCGTTTCATCAAAACGCCTCTGATGACAGACTTGCTGTCGTCTTACGCGGAGGGACCATTCTAAAAATATAACCCACTTTCGGATAAACCGTCAACTTAAGGAGTACAGTAACACCGTTAATAAACTAAGTTTCGGTGAGCTGTAGACTAGAATCTTGATTTCAGTAGGATTTCAAGAAAAGATATTTGATATTCGATAGTTAGACTGTTGGAATGATTTATTTGCAGCTGCACAGCAATAATATTGTCCCCATGATGAGCAAAAAAAGACGTTGGCAACTTGGCTTATCCGGATGACAGCAGATATGAGAGGGATGAGAATAGTCATTGTAACTCTATCGTAGACTCGTAGAGGTCTTGAAGCTCAAATATCAAGGAATGAAGGAAACCCCGCGACCATTCTAGGGTCACCTCCCGAAAGTTCCAACTTCTTTTAGTAAAATGGGGGCCGGAATCTGCGGTAGATCTATGCCATTCTTGGTTGATTGGAGATCTTAGAAGTGGATGACAGCATGAAATATCTCCGCATCTTTCTATTTATTTTGCACAGCCTCAAACTTCAAAGTAGCAGAGTGCTAATGGGCAAGGTATCTTACAGTTTTGCAGAAATGCATGTTCTACCGGCATATAATTCGGCGTCTTTCGATATAATATTATAATGGATGCAGAAACGAAGACCCTCATGATTCATCTCACCCTCATCTCTTATTACGATGGTAACAACACATGAGAAGTAAATCCCAACTTCTCAACGGCTTTGATGAAAGAACGAAACCCCTTTACTTCGTACTCCGTACTTCGAAGTTCGTATCACAACAATCCTCCATCATCAAGGAGAATCAGAAGAACTGCGCTCACTGTGACTGCCCCGCAAATCCATTCCTTGTGCCACCAGCGACCAGAGCCGCCAAGTTCCAACGTTTCAAACACAACCCAACGAGAGAAAAAAAGAAACTCCTTCCTTGATCTTCGTCCAATCTTGAAGATCTTCATTTCAAGATCCATACTCCGTATTCCAAGATCCATATATTAAAGTTATTCAGGTACCGGGCGGCCATGTTGTAAGTTACATAAGCAGAGCACAAATACCACCAGGAACATTCCACTTTCGCTAGAAGCTTTTATAATTCTCCTAACCAGGGCCAGATCCAGGGGAAATGCCATCAATGCGAGCTACCTACTAGGTATGATGATGTAGCGGCGGATACCTAGTGAATACGGTACTCGGTACCTACCTACTCGTATTTGGACACAAACCTCCTTTCCTTCACCTCGACCGCTTTGTTTTTTTCTTCTTCCTTTGCACGATTTGAAATGGATAACCATGATCACTGTAAAACCATCAACCATATGGATGTGATACAATACGAATGGTTCATTCCTCTGTCCCAAATGGGGTTGCAATTAGAAAATTCCGGTAGATTAATTGTGGAGAAATCATGGGTCAATGTGGTGGTAGGATCAACCCAGACCCTTTCCTCTCCATGGCATTTTACTCGAGTACCATGAAATGCATCTAGATATGCAGCAGTACGAGAGAGTAGTAAGACAAAAGAACGGTGATGGAAGGAAATGAAACAAAATCAGACCCTTTTACTTTGTTCACTCGGTGTATTCTGGGTATTCTGGGCATTCTGGGTATTCTTAGTATTCTCAGTATTCTTCTCAGTGTTCTTCTCAGTGTTCTCTTTCCGTACATGTTGTTGGCCCGAGATTCTGGTGAAACAAGGAGCCCGCCCTATTGTCATACCCATCCATGATCCATCCCATCTTCACCGTACGGAGTACAGGTCAGTACGGTCAGTACGGTCAGCACAGGAGATACGGTACGTACCAGCCGGCAGTGCACATTCACTTCATGCACACTTCGTCCCGTACCTGCCTCGAGTTTCAAAGTTTCAACTCAACCTTACTCACCAAGGGATGATGGGATGATGGATGATGGATGATGGATGATGGATCAGGATATCTCCAATTTTATTTTATTTTTATTCTTTGCGTACGAGGTAACCACGGTACACTAGGTAGGGAGGTGGTTATGCTTTGCAAATTGCTTGCAACCGCGTCCACTTGTTGATTCACATTTCATCATATATCTATCAACTTTGTTTCCACTTCAACATATTTTCTCATCATCAACTCACCACCTACATCATCAAACCACATTCGTTCTCTATAACATCTACTTAAAATCCTTCGATTTTAATTCTCAATCCTTTCATCCTATTCAAATTCAATCAATCAAACAACCAAACCCCTCACAACCTCAAAATGCAATTCTCCAACCTTCTCACTGTCGTCGTCGGTCTTTTGGCCACCGCAGAGGCTGTCTCCATCCAAAAGCCTCGCCTTGCTACCCGCACCAGTCAAAAGAAAGTTGATTTGAAATACAATCAATCTAAAGTCGCTGCTGCACCTAGCACTGGTATTCAGAATTTCACTATGCACGACATTGTGACTAGATCTGCTATTGATAAGAGCAATGGAACTACCATTTATAACGATTCTATCCACTGTATGTTTACTTTCCTGTTTACCCTTTTCACCCTCTCTCTGCAAACACTTCATCTATCATATCAATCGAACCTCAATCTCCAAACTTCAAACCCCATCAACATTTAAACATCCCAACTGACAAAAATAAACAGTCGTCGTCACCGACCCCAACAGCAACTCCTCGTCTGTTTGTAACGATGATTTCCAAGGCACAGTGTCCATCACTCAATCCCCTACCGGCTGGGTTCCCTGCAACAGCAATGGAATTTTGATGGATAACTTCTTCTGGCAATTCACTGAATATTATTCCCTCACCAAGTTCACTATTCAAATCATTCATGGTTTTGTCGGCTCCGAGTATGTTCTTCTCTTTCTCTCTGCTATCTTCTCCATTTGCTCTACCGATTTCTCATGTCCATTTGGACTTGGAGATTGGGGTTGAAATATCAGAGAAATACAGATGCTAATATTATTCCTCCAATAGCAACTATGGCGAAGTCCTCAAATCTGCAGCAACCCCCGTCGAACTCGACTGCACTGAATCCCACATGGGATGTTTCTCCAGCCAAGAAATTCCCGTCCAGGTTATCATGGCTTCTGCTTAAGTAGCCCCATTCATCAGCCAATTTTCGGATTTTGAGAGTGAAGGTTTCTTCGTTTCTTCAGAGTACTTTTTTAATGGTGTTAGTTGCTGGACGCGGGGATGGGGCAATGTGTGCTTGGTTGCAGAGAAAATGACTCGGAACATATGCCACAAGCATGCCTGGGTGTAATGGAGTTTATTTGGGAAGTGTAGATATCTTATAGATCCAGATGTTGCTCGGTGCACTCTTGAGTGGCTGGACAGGATATAATAAAGAGAGCTATTAACCGACAAATCGTTTGCAGAATTGCGATGCCAGTGCTTTTGTTGAAATATAAGCAGTGATTCCGCTAAATGTAATAAATAGTGTTGGAGCTTCAGCGATCTTGCTCACTAATCTCCAATGCCCTTAGAAATATCGCGCTGTTCTACATCATCTTCTCCTCATTCAGGCACCAAAGTCGAAGACTATTTCGAAATTTATATTGAAAGGATCCTTCATTATGTATGGCTCTTTGAGCAGGGTATTCACTTCTAATCATTCAATTTGCACTATTTCAAGTCACTCCCATTAGGTATTCAACATAGCGTTTAGAAAAAATTATTCATTAAACACCCGGATAAAAGTTCCATATAAGTTATAACGAGACGAGGAAGCTTCAAAAAGGGATCTATCTTCATTAGATGAGTAAGTAAGTAAGTAAGTAAGTAACTTGTAGAACATGAACCATTAACCATCAAGGCATCAACCGCGTCACATCAAATCAAATCAAGCCTTGGCCGTGACATTTCCATACACCAAGCCATCATTACTCTGCATGTTGACCCATCCGCCCTCGATGCCCCAAATCTTAGCATCGACGACGACGCCCGCGTTGAGCCCGCCGGCCCGGACCTCCGCGGTATCGAGCACGCCCTCGGGGAAAAAGGTAATCGTGCCGCTGCTCCTGCCGCCATCGACGAAGACCTCGAGGATCGATCGATCGATCACGACGTCCAGCGAGAAGGTGCCGTCTGCATTGACGGTATTGCCGACGGAAAATCGATCCGTGAAGAACGGGTTCGTCTCGGCGAACCCGTGGAAGTTGCGCCGCGAAAGCCAGAAATTCGCATCCCCGCCGAGGAACATGCCGCCCGAGACGCTCTCGCGCGTCGTCGACGAGGAGAAGGTGAAGTTGAGCGTGCCTTGGGCGATCGAGTTATCGGGGAGGTTGGTGACGTTGACGGTGAGGCGGAGCGCGCCGCTGGGCACCGAGGACGAGTAGTCGACGATCAGGCTCCCGTTGCCGAGGTTGGCGTTGGCGGCGAGCGGCTTAGTCTCGTTGTAGAGCGGGCTCATGTCGTAGGGGTAGGAGATGAGCGCCAGGCCGGTACGCGTCACGTTGGCGAGATGGGTGCGGCGGGGGAGCGCCATGGTGCTGCGCCATCCCTCGTTTCCGGTCGGCACTTGTTGCGTGTATTGCCAGTTGCTGGCCCAGGCGAGGAAAACGGGATCTTCGTCGGCGGGAATGCCACCGAAGAATTGGCCGGCGTAGTTGTCTTTGCCGAAGTCGGCAAGACGGGCGGCGGAATCGACGGGGGTGAAGTGGGTTCCGTTGAAGGTACCGGGGAAATATTGCGTGGTGGAACCGCCGAGTGGAGCACCGGGGTTGATGGAGATGATGAGGAGGTAGGTGTCTTCATCGCCGGAGCCGTGGGCGACGGGCATGCGGACCAAGTTGGGACATTCGTATTGGAGACCGAGGAGACCGTGGTGGCTGAAGTTAGATTGGTGGGTCCACTCCTTCAAATCGGGAGAGGTGAAGATGCCGATTTCGAAAGCGCGGGCGTAAGCTACGACCATGACCCAGTGATCTTCGAACCAGGTGACGTGGGGATCACGGAATTGGGTCGAGGTAGATGGGATGACGGGGTTGTGGGCATATTTGTCAAAGGTGTAACCGCCATCGAAGGAGTAGGCGATGTTTTGGGTCTCGGCCTCGGCAGTGTTGAGAGTGTAGATGGCGACCACACCGTTGTTTTGGTTGGGGAACAAACCCGAGGTGTTGTTTTTATCGACCACGATACTTCCACTGAAGATGGCTTCACCTTCAGCTCCGGGGTACAATGCTATCTTTTGGTTGTCCCAATGGTAGAGATCCCTGGAGGTTGCATGGCCCCAATGTTGGTTTCCTGCGACAATGTCCGTTGGGTTGTCTGAAAGATTATTAGTTTGGCTGTCATCTGAGGGGGTACATATGAATTACATTGGTAGTAGACGTGGTAAACTCCATCTGCATCTCTGAATAGACCGTTGGGGTCATTCATAAACTTTTGAGGTGGAGAATAATGAATTTGAGGTCTTAATGCTCCGGTATAATCACCTGCATAAGGTCTATCTGTTGGAACACTGCTAGGGGCAGAAGAAGTTGTTTCCGCACTGGCAAAGGCGGCCAGGAAGGTGGCAGCCAAAAATGTAAGGTGAACCATTTTGTATGAAGATGTTGGGGATGAACTCAAATTGGTCGATCTGGAAATCTGCCATCTTTATATACCTCAATTTTAAAAACTGACTACCCCCAGCCGCTAGGCAAGGCGAATAGACTTTAGACCGCTAATTACCGTATCCGATGACACAATGCCTTTCTGAAGGTCAAGTGATGACTTATTTCGACCCGTTCGAGGTTTCCCCGGCCTCTGCTTTGGAGCAAATAGGAGCATATTTAGCGTAGACTTACCAATTTCCCCACGTTATGCAAAATTCTCACCGAGAAAGCCGGACACTTGGCTCGAAGTAGAATAAATTAAGAAGCCAATAATTTCGTTCCTGGGATGAAAATCTTGGAAGTTGATTAAGTGGAAAACGGTAGAAATGCGGGGATAGGAGACGGCTCCATCCTAATCCTACCAAGCCAGGTTCCTTCAAACCTTATTACCACATCCGTCGAGGGGTGGCATCATTCTAGCATTGCGGCGGAATGTTCCAGCGGGGACCCCGTTTTAAAATGTGCTGTAGCTTGAGTGCTAACCTTGAGCTGAACCCCAGAGATGGTTAAAGCCATTTAGTAGGGACTAGTCTTTTGGAGACGGCTCCATAATCATCACACCGTATTAATCTGATCAGGTTTGGTCAAGCCTTATGAATGAATCAGAATGATACATCCGTCGGATGTCGGCGGCGGCGGTATGACATTATATTATTATTGCTCTCAATGTTCTAGCGGAACCTTTTCAGCGGGGACCCCAAATGCCAACCCTCACAATCTTATTCCTGACATAAAAAACCCAAGAGGGTTAAAGTGATTTAACCAAGACTGATTGATCATTGGAGCGACAGGAGGTAGGTCCACCAAATCAGGTTTGGGTAAAACTCTATAAACCATCGAGATTTAAATACTCAACAGCGGTACGAGTAGAATTATTCTCATGATGGAAGCTTTCAGTGGAATCTTCGACAAAAGTATGCTTGAGTGCCAATCTCATAACCTCACATGGAAACCTCTAGACCTAGCTAAAGCTTCTTACTTGGCAAGGACCAGTAGGCTAACTACTGGGTACCCAGGTAGAAAAACCAGGCCGGGCGATGATTAGCAGATTCAGAGGATAGTCAGGTACGACCTAAATGGGATCAACATATCGGATTGAGCCCTTTCATGAAGATCATCAAATGTTATGGTAGGGAGCATTATCAAGCAATACCTAGGTAGAATGAGAAGGATTTTATAGATTTTGGCCGTCTCAGCAATAGGTAGTGTCATTGGGTTGTTGATCAGGGTTCAATCCGATATGTGACATGTCACATGTTCGACCGGTTCGTAAGTTGTCAGTTGGGTAACTTAGGTTGGAACCTTCACCTGCCTAGGTACCGTGGTGTTGCGTGGTGTATTTGAGTTCAGGTTCAAACTTCAATAATGGTAAAATTATCTCGTCTGAACATTATTCCGTTATTCCGTTATTCCGTTATTCCGCGGATATGCCACGGTCATAAATTATCATTCATGGAGAGTTCGAATGAACTCTGAGGGGAATCAGGGGATTCCTGGCATTGCGGGGGGGCGCTTAAGCTTTAGAATTAGACTCTAGAGGAATTCTGTCAAGTCAATACCTGCAACCAGGGACCTAACCTAGGCAATGTTAAGTTAATGTTGAGTTAATGTTAAGTTGATGTTAAGTTAATGTTAATGTTAATAATAAAAGCTGGAGTTCCGATGCGTCCGAATTCCTGTTCCTATTCTTCAACTGTCTCCTGAGTCCTGAACTCAACTCCCGACCGACTCCTGACTCCTAATTCCTGAGTTATTATTTATTGTTCATGCAGACGGCCATTTTTCGTGATTCATTGTTGATGTTGTTTTTGAACTACCTACATACTACATACACATTCATTCATGGATTCAATCAACTTCCGTAGTGATACCTTTTCCTTTTACGCGCTCAATGCAATCATCACCAATAAATTACTCCCAACGTTGCATGCAGGAAACCCCTGACTCGAAAAAGAGCCAGTCGGAGGAATACCGTTCGCGTTTCCAGGTACTCTGTCTCCCCTTTCTCCTTCATAGAATCATAACAAAGCTAAAGAAGGGAAGGACGTGTGAAACAAATTATTGCCAGATTTGGGGGGGTTTGTTTTGATTTTGGACTTTTGCTATTGCTTTTCCTTTGCTTTATCGCATTGTATTTGATCCTTGAGATGGAGAAGTCGCGATTGTGATGAAAGGGAAGTGATGAAGGTCGCGTTCAAACCGGTCTTGGGTGTCTTTCAATCTGGAGGGCGGTTTTCGTTAGGAGATGCACTGTACTGTAGGAAAATCTAATCTAACCAACTTACTTTCGATTTTGTAAACTTACAACATATCATCTCATCTCATCTGTTGAACCCCTCCCCTCCCTCAGGCAGTTCATCTATTATCATCATTTCTTCGTCCGAAATCTTCAAATTAAAGTTGATTTAATCGTTCTCATCAATAGAACCTACCCGTGGACCAGCAGCAAGCAGTTCGCAAACAGCGAGGAAAAAGGAAACCAACCTGGAACATTCAGTCATTACGGGAACCGAAATCTCGCGTAGGGGAAGCCGATAAGGGAATAGCGTTAGATCTGCCTCGACTCTTCCAAAATAATATCAGCTCCGATCTATCAACAACCACAACACCCGACGATCTACAACCGTAGAGATCAGTCAACAGCATTTAGTCAGTGGAGGGTTTCTTCAATAGCGATTTTGGCGACTTTTCGAGGAGTGAAAAGGTCGTGGACAGCGGCAAAGCAAGCCGACAATTGATTGCGGACCGTCCCTATAAAGCTGGGTGGCAGGGAAACGATCCAGCGATCCAAATATTGATCCAAATTTAATTATCACAACGACGCGAATTGTGATCGCATTGCGCATAACGAACATACAATTCAGACCTGGACCTTTGGTTGATTTCGATAATTGCAGCTGTTTGGCAGAGGCATTAGGTCTCAAGCTACTTTATTTGGAAGACTTTCCAGCAGCTCCTCTGGCCCAAAATTGCTTTCTTTTTTCTTCCAAGGCCATCATCATGGGACTCAACGGCGACCCAAACTACGGTTCCTCCAGATCTCATGCGAATATCAAAAAGACCCAACATTCCTTAAATACCCCACAAATATCTACACCACCCCGCTCATCGACCCCTCCTACCACAACAAGTAAAAGAATGACGGAAAGAAAACCCCAGGAAGAGAACACAAACTCGTCAAGAAATGCAAGCAGAACATATCGACCAAACGTTGATGCGGTCGATTCGAATGCGCTGAGTAAAGCTCTGATGAGGGAGTTCGAGGATTCTGGTGGCAGATCTCGCGACATCACACCTGGAGGTAGCCCAAGCAGAAAGCGACAACGCGTATATGGCGACAGGTGAGAAAGCAATTTCTTTGTATCCAATATTCGTATTGCCAGAACCTCAGAAATATTGAAGCTGAAAATTGCTCTTGCTGCACCCTGGTTTCAATCCTTGTGGGTTCCATCTTGCGAAACCCGACAATCTGCTGGAGATCAGGAAGTCTCTGAGGTTAAAGCTGAATTTCTACCCAAAGTCATACTGGGGATTGCTTTGTTGGACAGTGTACTGACATTGGATGTCTAGATTCATTCCAAACAGAGAAGGACAAGACTTGCAAGCCAGCTTCAGTTTACTGCATGACGAGGGATCTCCAGCCACACCTTCCAAACAAAAGAAGCGTACCCCTCACGGCGAGCTTCATTTTCAAAGAAGTAGGTAGACGGTGAATATCTCTTGTTTAACAGATAGCTAATCTTATTACCAGCCGAAGAAGCCAATCGGACATTCTCTACCTTGCTTCGGTCCGAGCTCTTTGATACCACAATCCCACAGCCCACACCTACCAGCTTATCACCAGAATCGCATACAACCACTATCAATGATCCCACAAGATCTCATACTCCACCTCATATCTCGCCTGCAGTCTCATCACTACCGGCATCTCTTACTCCTTCCACTCCACACAAGAATCTCTTTACTTATATGTCACCGCGACATCATACAAATATTGCCGGTCATCCAACCCCGTCGCGAACACCCCACAGTAGACATGGAATCAACCTCAATGTCCGATCGGAGGTCTACAGCGTCTCCCCTGTACGATTCAACAGCCAGCAGATGCTTTTAACCCCACGCAAGCAACCTCGAGTTGTAAGCAAAGTGCCATATAAAGTATTAGATGCGCCTGATTTAGCTGATGATTTCTACCTCAACCTTGTGGATTGGGGAAGCAGCAATGTTCTCGGAGTAGGACTTGGATCTTGTGTTTATATGTGGAATTCACAAACTGGACGAGTTAACAAACTTTGCGAATTAAGTGATGATACAGTCACAAGCGTCTCATGGATTCAGCGTGGCTCTCATATTGCCATTGGTACTGGAAAAGGATTTGTTCAGATTTGGGATGCAGAGCGAGTACGACGTTTACGAACAATGACAGGTCACACAGCTCGAGTTGGTGCCCTTGCTTGGAACGACCATATCCTCACTTCAGGTTCCAGAGATCGCCTTATTTATCACAGAGATGTACGAGCACCAGACCAATGGTTGAGGAAATTGGTCGGACACAAGCAAGAAGTTTGCGGTCTTCGTTGGAATTGCGATGACCAACAACTCGCATCAGGTGGTAACGACAACAAACTCATGGTTTGGGATAAGCTATCTGATACCCCTACTTACAAATTCAGCGATCATACTGCCGCTGTCAAAGCCATTGCCTGGTCTCCACATCAAGGAGGTCTTCTCGCATCTGGAGGTGGTACCGCAGATCGTCGCATCATATTTCATGACACCAAGCGTGGTAACAAACTCAATGAAGTCGATACTGGCTCTCAAGTATGCAATCTGGCATGGTCAAAAAACTCGAATGAAATCGTATCGACCCATGGGTACTCCCAAAACCAAATCGTGGTTTGGAAATACCCAAGTATGCAGCAAGTCGTTAGTCTCACAGGTCATACATACAGAGTATTATACCTGGCAATGAGTCCTGATGGCAGAGTCGTAGTTACGGGTGCAGGCGATGAGACTTTGAGGTTCTGGAATGTGTTTGGTAGAAAGCCAGGACAAAGAGATGATTGCGATGCTGGTGGTGGAAAGCTTAGCGATTGGGGCACCATCAGATAGCTCTCAGGATCTTTTGGTCATATTTACGATCTTCGACGAAAAATGGGTATGGATTTCTTTTTGGGGGGGAGGTTTGGTGGTTCGGCGGGGAAAAATCAGCGAAGTTAATGGTGGGATGGTCTTCATTTGCATTAGTGGCGTTCCGGCACAACTGGTGATATCTATCCTATCTGGCATGATGGCTTAGTTGGCATGGTATTGCCTGGCATGCAATGGCTGGGATTGGGTTATTTTACATGATATGGGAGCTGGGAGCGAGCTTTATGAACAGGTGCCAAGGAGTTATTACATGCCTAGTGCATTACTTTTTGTGATACTATTTAATTTTATTAGGGGAAGTAAGATGGTAGTTGATGCTATGTTTGTTCATCTCTTAGAGAGAGAAGACAAAGACAAAGTAAAATAAATGGCTGCTAGTTTTAGCTAGACTATATCATCATATGCAATACTATGATGATTAAAAAAAGTATTCCATCCTATGCCAGTTTTTGATGTTGAGAATGGGAAGAAAGATATACGTAGATAACCAGTTTGTGCAGGAGGTTTAACACACCATGACCAAAGAAAATGTTCTGCAATGGCCCTAGAGGGTAACATTGGCAAGAACAATATACATAGGGAAGTGAGTTTAATGACATTCATTTCTCATGAGTGTTTCTTTGGTCAAAGGTGCTAGAACCTCGCTTGGGAGGATGGAAGGTAATAGGATGATATTCCCAAACATTTCGGATGATTGCAAACATCCTTTAAGAACAGATCAAAATACACAACCTGCTGACTTATGAGAAACATATCTATCGGTCTGGAAAGTGAATATGGATGCTTTTGAATAGCATGTCAATGAGGCTAAAGTTAAAGCATGTCCTCAGGCAGTCCCGCATATAAGTTTGTTGTAATGTCAGGTGACAGCTGCAAGCATGGGATCAGTCCAGTATCACCTTTCTAAAGATGTTTAAACTGCATTTCTGTCAAAGACTGATCAAATATAAAGGCAGAATATAGCATTTAACCAAAGCTTTAAGGTGAATATTCATAGCGGAGACCAATTCTAAGACGAGGGGTCGATAGCTAAATAAGACTACTGTACCTGGTTCCTGCCTTCTGCAAGCACTTCTCAGTTCCTTGCACCTTCCAAAAGCAAACCCAAACAGCAATTCAAAAATTTCAATCATCAATATGGCTGATAGGATTGATCGCCTGAGAGCCTTGACTGGCCAAAAAGAAGTTTACGATGATTCCGGTATGGAGGAAACACAACAAGAAGTCGGCGATGCATTCGTCCTCCCTGAGGGATACAAGATTGTAGCTCACAATATCTATGAGGGCACTTCTGAAGAGGATAATACTCCACCTGCTGCTCAAACAACAAAATCGAACAAATCGAACAAATCGAACCAACGCCGCAATGTTCCCGAGCAAATGTGGAGAGGGGACTCGGATGGAGGGAGTGGGGAGAATTTGACAGCTAAAATGCGCGCAGGAATGAATGAAGGTCTTCATGGCTCGTCAGCGCCATTACTTTGTATGCTTTGTTACTCTATTCTACCTTGATTATTCTAATTCCAAGGTGTAGATCCTGAGTTGGGTGCCAATGACTTCAAGGAGTACAAGGGGCTAGAATATGGTCAGCTTGCTGCGGAGGGAGAAAGTTTTTGTCCTTGGAAGACTGTCACACAGTATCCAAACAGATATGTCGGCAGTGCCAATAGACCGAAGGTAAGACAATCAAGCACTGTCTCTCTCGAGATCGATCTCTGTTGTATCTACTGCGGGGTCGATCATCGATCGTCATACTTGTGTAGTAGAGATAATTCACTCATTCCCTCGACGGATCTCCCCCTCTTCCCCCTCTTTTAATTAGATATATTCTGACAAGCCTCTAGGTCATGGAACGCTTCTTCTACGGCGGTAAATGCTACTTGCAAACTTGGGATTTGTAAGTTGGTCTTGTTTATACCCCCCGACTTCTTTATCCTCAAGTTGTTACAACGCCTGTATAGATTTCTTGAAGTATTTCCCTCCCCCTACTCTGACACTAAATAGCTTTTACCTATACCGACTGAGAGAAGACCCAAATCAAAACCCGATAATTCTCGTTCCTACTAAGCAAGTTGAATACTTTCTTGCTGTTATCAATAGAACACTGGATATAACCCTTACTATTCCTTCTGGATCAAAAGGCGCATTTGACGCAATATTCAACACCGACGGCACTCCTTACCCTAGATATCTTGGTCGAGTACTGAACAAGAATATGGCGGACGAGTTGAGAGAAAACGTTCCACCTCGATACTACAAGCTTGATGGCGAGCCTCCCATCACAAAGCCACTCGTAGATACATCACTTGAGGCTTTCAGAGCCAAAATCGAAGCTTTGAACGTAACCGCAAAGAATAAAAAAGCCGCCAATAAAGAGAAGCAACGAGTCGAGCGGATTGCCAAGCAGCAAGCTTGGAAGGATTCTACCAAGCGTGTTCAGCGTTATCTAGGATTGCGAAAACGATCAGATGGCGACACACCTTCTGGTAAAAACTCCACGGATGTCAATACTTTCTACGATCCGGAACAGCCTACAAAGTTTATTATGGAGGACGCGGTTGTTTTCGTCTGTATAGATGTTGAAGCATACGAACTCAACAATAACATCGTCACGGAGATTGGCATTGCTACTCTAGATGTTTTGGATATTGCTAATATGGAGCCGGGTATCCTTGGAGAGAATTGGAGAAAAGCTATTCGTGCAAGACACTTCCGTATCAAGGAACATATGCATCTCAATAATACAAAACATGTCCAGGGATGTGCTGACAAGTTTGAGTTCGGGTATGTTTCTTTCCTCTGTTCGAAACTCCCGTGACCATGAGTCCATCTCATGTTTTATATTTCCTCTGTTTTGAAGGCTTATTGCCCACTACTAACATATTCACAGAAAGAGCGAAATTATCTTTAGAGACGATGCACCCCACGTAGTTGGCACCTGTTTCAAATACCCTTTCTCCTCTCCTTCTCCTTCAGCCGAACTCGCCGATAAGAAACGTAATATCATTCTCGTCGGCCATGATGTCGACGCTGATATTCGTTTCCTCCGTCAAATTGGCTACGAAATCAATAATCTCCAACTTCATGAAGGTTGTGACACTACTCTCATGTGGCGAGCATTGAAGAGAGAAGTTAATCCAAGAAGCTTGGCTGCTATACTGGCGGAAATTGGTATCGCGGGCTGGAGCTTACATAACGCAGGTAATGATGCGGTGTATACTTTGCAAGCTATGTTGGGAATTGCTTGCAAGCATTTAGTGGATAGAAAGACGGAAAGAAAGGAGAAAGACAAGTTGAAGAAAGAAAGAATCTCCGAGTATGTGTTTTATCCGTCAAATCCATTTAAACCCCATCCCCAAATATCTCACTCTAATCCATAACTTGAGTCTCAACCGGTATATTAACTTGTCAAACAAACAGAGCCGTCAAGGAAGCAGTAGAACTAGCCTATGAGCGCGAAGAAGGTTGGTCGTCGGATGGCAGCGATGGTGGTGATCGCATCACACCCGAGCAAGTAGAGGCGAAGAAAGCTGCCGATGCTGCCAAGAAAGCTGCCAGTAAAAGAACAAAGGTAACAGATGTTAATGAATTGTGGCGTTCTGGTACCAAGCCAACCGCAGCTACTACATCCAACTCTTGGGCTGGCTTTACTCAAGCCCCGAGTCGAGCTCAACAAGGTCTTCATGGCGGCTGGGGATCTCCACCTGCAACTCAGACAAAGTCTGAGAAGGCAAATACCGGTTCTCCTTCTGCGCCTGAACCAGCGCTTATATCTGCAGAGAAGTTTGGATACTCAAGCGGGTATAAGAGCTCAGCTCCAAAGTATAGCGCATCAGCTAGCACTGATAATGGATCTACTGCTGATATCAGAGTCAATCCCCAGAATCAATCAACTTCTAAAGCCCGTACAGGTGGTGATTGGGGTAGAGACTGGGCAACTCGAAAGACAACAGTGGTTTCTACTTCTGCTCCTATCCCAGCTCCAAACAGCGAAGCTTCTACTTCCACTTCATCCCCAACCGACCAATCTTCCACAGCTCCTTCTACCAGTACTGGTATCACAAGCCTAGAACAATCAATGCAAAATGCCACACTCGCCGAACTCCAAGAACAAGGTAGAGTTCCAACGGATCTTTCGGCACATGCATCTTCATTGCTTCAACTTCAGGAGCAAGAAAAAGACAAAGTTGCAATGGAAGATGATGCTAATCCATGGCCTGCGAATCCGAGAAGAAAGCGTCCGATTAAGTGGTAGATTCGCCGAGGATGAGTGCTTTGCTTCGCATTCAAGAGATTGAAGGAGATAGATATCTTCTTCATCCATTGGAGCTGGCTGCATAGTTTTATAAGGCACGTATCACTGCATAGATTTGCATACCTGTGGGTTGTTGCCCAGAGTCACAGTCATTGTTGTGGTGACATTGCCTAGAGTTACGAGAGATATAATCGGTGTCCCAGAAATGATTGGCAGCGTTACCGGTATCTACCCCCCGGAAAGGAGTTCAACCAGGTACACCTCGTTTCCTTTTTTCTTGAAGTGAGGAAGTTTGGTTCGAGATTCTTCTTTCTTTTGATTTTCATGAGCTATGGTGTGGGATGGTATGGTATGGTAGGGCGAGCGAGCTAGCAAACATGGATTTCTTTACAGCAAGCGGTAAATAGATTGAATAGCATACGGGTAGCTGAGCGAGGAATATATGGTTGAGCATGGAATAAATGGGACAGCGTGGAATGCATATTCGAGCAAGCAATACATAATTAAGCATGGAATACACAGTTAAGCATGGGATACATAGGACAACATGGAATCAATCAAAACGTATCATTCACATTCACATTCATCATGGCCATATAAAACATTAGAACAGGTTCATGTCTGAGAGTATAAAACTCCATTTTCCTACCTAGGTAAGGCAGGGAAGAAAATGAAATTGTGATTTATTATTCCCAAGTAAACATCAAAGAGGAGATTTCAGATTGTGATTTAATCAAATCCGTTGGTAATGTACAGTCAAACGCCATCCATCCTTCTATGCATGCATGCGTTCATCCATCGATTCATCATAGAGTCATGGATTCATGGAACAAAATCACCTCGCCACCGCGCTGCCAATATGATACGTAAACGCCATTCGCTATTATGCCGTGTATGAATTGAATTGAATGAATTGAATGAATTGATGAGCCGGAGGATTGGTGAAGGAGGGGTATCGGGAGAAAGGTGGAAAATTTTGGTGGGAAATGTGCTGTGAAGTGCTCAGCGGTCAAGGAAAGAAGTTCGAGGTTCGTGGGTCTGGGTTTGCTGATCATCACTCGTTTTTATATATATTCGATTCAAGAATAGGTGCGGAGAGCGGAGGAGTGGTGATGGAAGATGAGCTATTGTAGATCGCAAGCTTGGGGTATGGTGGATGGAGAGGAATGCGTGGAACTCGTAGAAGTCATCGCAGTAGGTGGTGAGGACATTCGATCGGAACAAAACCGCATTAGGCCAAATCGCAGAAGAATGTACAAGAATCGTCCGGAACAATGTTGATCAAGTAGGGAGGGCGACGATCGTATTTAGTCTTGGGGCGACTAATAATTGAAGGATGTGGAAGTCGAAAAATAGCACATCGTCGACTTAAATCCAAGACAAACCCCCATCCACAACCCTAGAAAATCGTATGCGGCTTTCAGAAGGATTAACCGTTTTTCTCCAAAAACTCCTTGGCTTCGTTCACTTTCGTGGCGAGGTACGGCGAGCCGCCACGATCGGGATGGTTCAACATCATGAGGGTACGGTGGTTCTTGCGTATGCGCTCTTTGGTCAGTTGTCGTTCGCTGCGCGAAGAAGATTTAGCATGCTTTTTCTCTGGGTGAGGGGCGGAGAGAGATGGAATGGCAGTACCTCAGTTGTAAGATGAGCGCAGCTTCTTTGCGATTCATCTTGGGCTCAAATCCGCCCTTGTAAAAGGCTTTTCCAAGTGCTCCGACGGCTTCTCCCCGCGACCGTCGGAACGCTACGAGACCTGCCCGGCCCTGGGATTGAGGTTAGAATTGAGAATTGGTAATTGGTAATTGGTAATGGAGAGTGGAGGGGGAAGAAGAGGGGAGGGGGGGAGCGGAGAGAGGGGGAGAACACTCACTAAAAACGCCGCTGCAGCAACCCCCGCAGTGATGGTAAGTATGGATGCCATTTCTCTGCTGGTTTGACTGGCTCTAGTTCTGGCTCTGGCTCTGCTTTTGGCCCTGCTTGAGAGCAAGATTGATCTGGAAAGCCAGAAGATCCGGAGCCGGCACAACTATTGTTCCGTGGCTTGCTATGAAAATTTTGGCACCGGCGGCCGCTCGGGTATCTACCAATGACTTGCTGATGACGGAAAATTACCCAAGCTTGGGGGCGCTTACCTAGGCGGCTTAAAGCTCCATATCCAAATGGCTGGATATATCTCAGATTGAAAATCTTCAAATATTCAAACTGAAATGGACGATTAACTGTACCTCTGGGCTATACTAATTGGATGGGATATGGTCAACGAATTTATTTTGTAAAATCAACTCTCGTCTGAAATCTTCATGAGAAGAATTATGTTCAATGCTTCAATGTATCTCAAACATTATGCACACTTCTATCTAGATGTATTGGAAGATAGCCAGTTCAACATCTGCTTGGGATAGGCATTTAGTGTATGTCGACCAAGAAAGTTAATCAATAGTAGTCTTGATATCTAAGTGGATATGGAAATTTGAGGTTTTCTCGTTCAATACTATATGCTTGCATTCTGATTTCCTATAGTCTAGGTAGATTGCAATCTGACCATGAATGGTTTTTGATTCACTGAACTTGATTCCTATACTGAATTGGATTGAGATATTGAATCTATTTGGGAGGTTGAAATATCCTCACAGATTCACAACTTTTCAATCATAACTGAAGTTTAAGAACCCTGCTAGTAACCACACTTCTCGCATTTCTTTTCGTCCCGCTCCTCTCCTCCCAAAGCCCCTATCCTCTCCTTTCTTTCACCCCAAACTGCTGGCCTTGTGGCCCAAAATATCTCTATCTTAATCTTTGTCAAACGTTAAGCTTGAATACTGTCGGTGATTCGATTGTTTTCTAGATGGTGATGGGCCGGATCCTAGTAGGAACAGCAGGGTGAATATTGCCGTGACGGCTGGCTTGGAAAAATTACACTATTTCCACGTCTGATGTTAATCCTCATTAACTAAATGGCACACATAGCCTTAGACTTCCAATTTTCTGGTACAGTAAACTCGAACAAATTCCTAGTGAGCCTATATTCGATGATATATCCTCTACTATTGATTCATTTGATCTGCAGGCCTTTAGTCCTACCTTCTTTGGTCGATTTATAGTTAACCCTCGGCTATATTGAAATTCAAGTTAAGCTACCCACCATATGTCCTCAGTTTATAATGAATTCTTCGCGCGAATATTTTTAATCAATCCGAGCGTCGAATTGCGAAGCAGGCAGATATGGTAGCAGAGTGAATGGATTTCAAGAGAAGTCGTTCTATATAAGATAGCTCATTGTTTAATTCACCAAAATATTATAAAGTACTTTGTTCTCGACATATGGGATAATACCAATCCCAATATTCACCCTGCGAAAAAGAATTAACTATAGCTAGAACGATAGGATTTCCACAATCTTACCCCTCATATACTCACCCATTCTATCACAACATCTACAAGCGTTCTACAGAGCACTCTGTAGGCAAAACTCTCGCGCCATTACAAATTTGTTTGCTATGACTGACATTCAGAAGGCCAAATCATCATTTATCTGCATCAGCTTCCTTACAGAGTAGCATAGGTTCCTGTAGCAATTACTTTAAATCCGACTCGCCTCCTACTAAGAACGGCTATCAATAGCAATATGTAAGTATGACTCGCTCCAATATAATTCCTTCCAAACCATTCTTTTGCCCTCATCATATCCCTCTTACTTCAAGTGCAATTTCTTCTTCTATCCCCGCGGACCGACTTTTAAAACAACACCCCTCATCACTTCAACAGCTATTATAACCACACCAAGAAAAGTCCCTTCAAGATTTTTCATCCTCTCCACCATGACACCCTTCCTCATCTTTTTCTTTTTTTTGAAAGATCCTCACGGTTAATAGGTAGGCAGAGCAAGTAACAAGTAAATTCCAGGTGATCATACTAGTTAATAGGTGAGTGAGAGTATCTATCGGGTTACCCTACCTTAACCTACCTTACTTTAACCTACCTTACCTTAACCTACCTTACCTTAACCTACCTTACCTTAACCTACCTTACCTTAACCTACCTTACCTTAACCTACCTTACCTTAACCTACCTTACCTTAACCTACCTTACCTTAACCTACCTTACCTTAACCTACCTTACCTTAACCTACCTTACCTTAACCTACCTTACCTTAACCTACCTTACCTTAACCTACCTTACCTTACTTTACCTATTCCATCCATCCATCCTTTCATTAATAAAATAATAAAATAAGGAGAACCTGAGATCCAACCATGAACCAAAAGAGCTCTAATCACTCTAATCATTATAATTTATTAAATAAAACAACATAATAAAGTGAGATGGATATTCGCGCTTCAAGTGTTGCTGTTGCAGTTGCAGTTGCATCTCGAATCAAATTCCATTCTTTTCTATTCCATTCCATATCTTCAATATCTTCAATATCAAAAGTTCAAAACTACCCGCCATCCAATGACTAGGTAGGTAGGTATTGTATTTGATGGTTTTTAGCCTCGTCGTTAGTCCGCTATAGATAGGTAATAATAAATCCGTCTCATTCTCATTCAAATACCTATATAAATAAGATGATAAGGCAGCTACCTACCTACCTACCTACCTACCTAGCTACTCTACCTACCCCAGAATTAAAATAACGCAAGAATTTAAAATTTAAAATGTAAATATAGCCCTAATTTCTAACTAAATACCCCCATTTTTCTCCAAGACAGTTCTCAGTTTTCAGTTCTCTATATATAGTATATTAAACTAAACCATGACACCTCAGCTGATATCAATCAATCTTCAATCTTCAATCTTCAATCTTCAATCTTCAATCCTCAATCTTCAATCTTCAATCTTCAATCTTCAATCCTCAATCTTCAATCTTCAATCTTCAATCTTCAATCTTCAATCTTCAATCCTCAATCCTCAATCCTCAATCAATATCTACCTGACCTGGTATTGAAAATTAAATCGACATGCTCCCAACTTGAGGATTTCCCATTTCAAGTGCCCATTTCAAGTTCCCATTTCCTATCTAAGATCAAATTCTCCCGAGCTATCTCAATCTCCATTCCCTTTGCTACACTATCTACCTACCTACCTACCTCTGGGTTTCACTCCGTACTCCGTGATAGTATATACCCAGGTAGTAGGTACCTAGGTAGGTAGGTAGAGTACTCATCCATCCATCTATCTATCCATATAAGTAGGTATTTATAGTTATTTATACTTAATACTTAATACCTAAATACCTAATCCTAAATACCTAATCCTAAATACTTAATCCTAAATACCTAACCCTAAATACGTAATCCTAAATACTTAATACTTAATCCTAAATACCTAACCCTAAATACCTAATTCTAAATACGTAATCCTAAATACGTAATCCTCCAGAATATCTAGATATCTAGCTACCTAGCTACCTACCTACCTAGGGATTCTTTATTCTTTATTCTTTATTCATCAAAACCATCTCATCTCATCTCATAACCGCGAGAAAATACATACACACACATATATATATAGATATAGATAGATAGATGATAGATGAAACTACGCACATTCCCACATTCTGTCAGGAACTGCCAAAGGTTCCTGCCTAAGGCAGGAGCTAGAGAGCTAGAGAGCTACCTAGGGCAGGAGCTAGAGGGTATTTAAACAGATCCTTTTTCAGATCAGAATCCTTTCCTCTTCATACTTTACTACAATACTATTCCGATGCCTAAGATTATGATTTCCCATTTCCCACATTCCCGTATTCCCCCTTTCCAACTAGATAGATAGATAGATAGATAGGAACCACCCCATCATCCCACCACCGCACCATCCAAATCCAAATCCAAATCCAACTAAACTTCAACATTCAACATTCAACACCCAAACAACGGATTTCTATTTCATCACCATCATCATCATCATCCATCATCCATCATCCATCATCTAGGTATCTAGGTATCTAGGTATCTAGGTATCTAGGTATCTATCTAAACCCCATTTGTAACCCGATTGATTTTCTCCCCCTCCGTTAAGCATCCATTCCCCTCCACCATCTTTCCACGTGTCATGTCATCATCCACAGTATGTCCATTTCCAAGTCCATGTCCATCGAGATCCTTCACATTCTTTCCCTTTCCAATTCCATTTCCAACTTCTCCCGCTTCGCTCCGACACCTCGCACACATACACCAACCGCCCAGACTCCCCTCGGCCCATTCCCTCCTATCTTGTACCGACAACCCAATATCGCAATAATGATTCCAGACCTCCTCGCCCTTCGCGACACCCCCCTCCCTCCCTCCGATCCTTTCCTCTCGGCACCACAATTTCATCCTTCCACCCCATTCCCACTGTACATTGGGATCACAATCATGATTGGCCAAACACCACAATGGATGAACCGCCGCAACTTCCGGCATGCCCGTCGTGGTATTAACCCTCGCCGATGCCGTGCCGCGAAATTTACTATAGAGAGTATTGAGGATCCAGAGATCATAAGATGCGAGTTCGGCGAAAATGTCGATATCCATTTTTTCAAGGATATGAAGAGGTGTGGAGATATTGCTTGAAAAGGAAAATGGGAGAGTCCAAACTGGTGGAGGTTCCGATTTTGGGGAAATGGGAACGGCGTTGGAGGCGGAATCGAGGAAATCGCCCCAGATGAATTTTACTTCTTTGAGGTCTAGAGGATGCACTTCTTGAGTGGCTGACATGGCTAATGAACGAGCGAGGAGTAAAAGATAGAGAGCATTAGGCGATTCTTTAGGATCCGGATCTTTGGAGATGTTGTCAACATCCTTTTCACAAATGGCGGGATGATATGTTTCCAGTGCGAGATTGAGGCAGGATTCGTTGCAGAACATAATATCATAGCAGTCAGGACATCCTACTACAGTACTATTTTTGCTCAAAGGAGGTAGAACTGTACTGCAGACATCACAAAGTGCATCCTTGAGACGATTGTTGACGGTTAAAACCGAAACCTCCTCAAGCACCGTTTCACCAGGTTGTATATCATCTGTTGCGAAGAGTCCCAATTGTTTGTTGGTTGGTATATTTCCATCCTCGTTCGGAACAATAGCAGCTTCCACAAGCGTAGGCAATTCGACGGCCCGGACTTCAACCTTCGAAGATATAGCTTTCAATTCCTGGTTTAAAAAGTCGAGAGATTCTTGCGAGAAACGATTCGGTTCGTGATTATTCCAAGGATATATCTCGCGTCGTACCAATCCTTGATCAGGCAAATCGGAAATATCGACCTCCTCTGTCTTTAACCTCCTCTTCGCCATATTGAATATATAATCCTTTACCTGATTCAATTCCTCATCATCAGGAGCAACTTTCAATCCTCGACTGCAGAAATCATAGGCACTCTTTAAGCATCCGCATAGCAGAAGACTTAGCGAGAGATTTTGATAGCATCGCAACGCAGCCTTCTCTGCAATTCTCATATATATTTCTTCATCCACCTCATCGATATCAATCTTTTCAATTCTCTTCCCCTCAATGATATCATCGGTTGCATCTGCCGATCCATGAATATGTCTCTTCAATATATCGTCTGGAAATCCTTCCGCGAGTCGAGATTTGAACGTTTCCAAAGCTTGTTCATGATATTCAAAACTCTCATCCTTCAATTCATCGCATAGCAATAAAGCCCGATAACTATCACCAGCGGCCAAATCCGGATAGCCCAAATCGCTATAGACGCTCGCTCGTTCGAGGTACAGTAATAAATCGTAAGGTTCCTCCTGCAATCGTTCAGTTAACTCATGTCGTCTCCCCACAAAGAGGGAGGTATCATCCTCCAAGTCGCTGTCTCGATCCATGGTGCTCTGGACATGATCCTGTGGGACATGAACTTGGGAAGGAAAGAAGTATGCGAGTGGTGTGTCCAGGTTAAATGGTCGCACGAGGGAAGTTTTTTCTTTGTTCCTATACCGGTATTGTGGTGCGTGAGGAGGATGAGAAGGCATGGTGGGGGGTATCTCCATTTGGGATTTCAGATTTTCAAGGATTCTAACCTTACCTAGGTAGGTAAAATGTGGTAGTGTATGCGGAAAATAAGAGTTGGGGTTCAACATTGACGCTAATTTAGGAGGGGTTTTGGTGGGGTTTACTCGAGTATGGAGGGGCAAAAAGGGCTTATTTCTTTTTGACCCTGCTGAAAATCTTTAAAAGATATTACAGTATTATTAAAGGTGTATTACGGTGTTTTACAGAGTAGAGGAGTAAGATCTGATTCGAGGACAGATATATTAAGGTAAGAAAGATTACATTAAAACATATTAAAGCCCGGAGTGTTTGCTCCGGTATTATATTATGTACATATAACCTATCAATATGCGTTCATTCTTTTGATATATACATACCTACATACATCTTATATTGCTTACTATAAAGATAGGTAGGTATGTACCAAGGTAGTAATAAGTAGATAGATAGGGAGTAAGTAATCCTAGGTATGGAATTCATATATCCTCATGTCGGGGTTCCCTATAAGAGTAGTTATTAGCTTTGAGCCACAAATTTAAATTTGGATTTAATCAAACCAAATTAAATCCAATCATCCCGTCCATCCAATCAATATATTCAATTGAGAAAGAGGAAAGGGGACAAGAAGAAAAGAGTTCTTCGATCAACACTACCCATCGAGAAGTTGGCGCAATCGCCGGCATCGAGGTCGATTTTTCCCTGTTTCTAATAATGAAGGGGCTAGATCTACCCATACCTAGGTCTAGGAATTCTAGGCGTGTGCTACGTGGTTCCGTGAATAGCCATGTATCCCTTAACACCGACATCTTCTATTCCACTCATTCTACTTTTATCTTTTTTATCTTTCATCGGTCATCTGTCATCTGTCACCTGCCATCTGCCATCTCCCATCGCCCCCATCTTCTAGTCTACAGAACCAGCCATGCCTCCACACTTAGATACACATCTTTACCCCTCTAACCCTTCCAATCTCTTGTCTCCCTCAACCCCTCAGGTCACTCAGTTTATCAACATAGTATGCAGGAACTACAGGAGCATTCTCCACCTCCCATTCCTCTTTCTTGGATACTCCAGTCAATACAGCTAGGGTACCACCAAGTTTACCCTCAATTCCGAACTTGATGTCCGTGTTCAATCGATCTCCAACCATACATGTCTTCTTACGATCGAACTGAAATTTGCCCTCAATAGAATCCATCATTGCTTGATTTGGTTTGCCTAAAGCAGTTGGCTCTTTTCCTATCATGTTGATCAATGGGATCGATATCGATCCTGCTCCGGGGAAGAAGGTATGGTTTGATGGTAAAGTACTATCCGTATTCGTGGCCAGGAATACCGCACCTCTACGAAGATAATGGTAAGCATGGCATAGCTTGAGATAATTGATGTGAAAGTCCAAGCCAGCCAGAACTACACCAACATTATCGTCTAGGAGTGAACCATCTGCGATCCCTTTATAATCCTCTGGTGTAATATCGCGACGATAAGCTGGATCTGTACCTCCGATAAACTCCACTCCTTCCGTCTTCAGCTCTGTTTCGATACCGCTTTCACCCAAGACGAACACCTTATTCTTGGGTGCTGGAAGCTTGAGGATTCGAGATATATAAATAGCGGAAGAGTAAGCCGAACCGAAGATTTCATCGACATTACTCGGTATACCAAGGGTAGTAAGTTTCTTCTGATATTCGGTTCTCGATTTCGTTGAGTTGTTTGTCACAAAGACAATCTTCTTGCCTGGAGTCGTCTATTATCAGCAGACATCCCATAGAAAGCGTTTTCCAATCTAACCTTTTGATCTCAACAATTCCAAAGTCTCGACGGTCCCTGGGAAGATATGATCCCCGGACCAAAGAACACCTTTTGCCCATTAGCACATCATTTTCTGCGGATATAATTGCCGCATATACCATCGCAATCAAAAAGGAAGACCTGGAGAGCGAAGACAGTCAGCGTTGCCCTACATATTCAAGCTTTAAAGCTTTCGTAGGACTGACTCAACGCACGTCGAATTGATCGATGAATTCATTTATGGCGGATTGATCGCCAGTGAGATACTTTGGTGAAGCCATGATAGAAGTCTGTATGAATGTGGTTCTTTGTGCAATATAATCAATACGTGGATATGAATGACAACTTCAACTCTTGACTTAGAGAATCGGACAAGCTCCCGAGAACTCCGCCACGAACACGTGAGTGTGTATTAACCCTCGATTGGCGGGACCTGATAGGTTCAAGTATGACGAAACGCCAAGTTCGCGGCAGTGGAAATTCTTTTCAGACAGCTTCGTAAGGCGAACGGGACCAGGGCGGGAACACTAGATTTACTTTTGGTAGTGATAAGGAACATCCGAAAGAGATGGAACAACGGGATGAGATGGGATAGGATAGGATAGGATGGAAAGAAGTTTCTACTGTATTGACTTTAATCACTTCTCATATATGGATGGATATCTCAATTTCTGTACGGAGTATTGATAAGGTAGAGAAAAGGAGAAAGAGGAGTTGAAGATCTCATCTCCCTCCCACCTCTCTCCTTTTTACGCGGAACAATCGGAGCTGCTTGTACACCCCCACCAAAGGAAATACCAGTTAAGGAACTCCGGTGAGATAAGATGGTATGATTTCTTTGAGGATAGGATGGAGGGGCAGACCCGCGTGAGGGAATTCTTGAATTGAACAATTAACAATCACAGATCTAGAAGAATGAAAATGAAACTGTACTGTATTGGTTCACCGAGCTATATGGTATAGGTTACTCAACATTCAAGAGCCTCCCGTCTGAGCCCTGAGAAGCTGGAGAGCAGAGAAGATGACGAGGCAAAAACCACATTGGAATCAATAGGTTGGAACCTCCCGTCCCGTCTTAAGAAATAGGTACAGGTACAGTAGGTAAATTGTTTCAGCCTCAGAAAGTCGGATTTGAAAGCTCCCGTCCCCTCATCCATGAAATGGGCTTCAAGTGATTGGACCTGACTAACAATTGGGCAACCCATCAAGGTAGTAGGTAAGGTAGTAGGTAAGGTAGTAGGTAAGGTATGTAATAAATAAGTTAACCAAACATCTGTGAAACATCCAACGCCTAATAATAAAGTATACCTACGCCCGCCTACGTACTGTATCACTCCATTGGGCGATACTAGATAGGTATCTGTGAGCGGCACAGGCACAGGCACAGAATACAAACCAGAGAGATAAAAATTGATAAAAATTGATGAAATTGATGAAATTTTCTGGAATTGGGTAGGCTTGCAGAAGATTAAGGGATGCCACAGATCTTCAATGCAGTCAAATTTCCTTTGGGGGTTGTGAGGGACAAATGAAAAGATTGATACATAGAGTGTAGTTACTCTGTCACTGACTAGGTAGGTACAGGTAGGTATGTATTCTCCCGTATCGATGGATGGATGTTTTGGATGCCTTTCTTTTGCCTCGATTTGCATACGGTGTAGAAGAAATACAACAATACTCCGTACGTACTAATAAGGTACTTGGCTGAAGGTATCTGGGCAGATAGATATAATAAATTGAATTTCCCTTATATGAATTTGATTTTTGGACCCCAACTCATTCACTTCAACTTCTCTTCACTTCACTTCACTTTACTTCATTTCACTTCAAATTCACGAGAAGGTTTTGAAGGGTTTGAAGGTTTGATTTGATTTCATTTGATTTGATATTAATTGTTTGTTTTCACCATCATTTCCAGGTGTTCCATTCAATTGCTGATTAATTGCTTACTAAGTTTCCTCTTATCTACGATTCATCGAATTGAAAACAGCGTCATCCTGCGGGGGTCTCTCACATATTGATCTCTCACATCAACCTCTCGCACATGAAAGTACCGTATCTACTACCTAGTAATAATTTCCGATAAACCCATCATCACACCCTTCATCACCTCACTTCTTTTCAAACTTCTCAAAATATCTACAAATCTCTCGATACTCAACAACACAATAGGATTGAATCAAAATATCAAATCAAATCATCTCGCATTCATTATTCATCCACAAACATCAAGCAAAAGGTAAAGGAAAATCCCGTTCCCAGTACATTTTTCAAACAAACCCTTTGTTTCCAGATAGCATGACATCCTTAGCATCATCAATCATCAATCATCATTATCATTTACTACCTATCGTCATATCATCTAACCCGCCGCTTTCAGGATAGAAGGAAAAATTTCCACTTATCGATACGATAACCTACCTCAAACCCCCCACCATCAAAAACCCTCTCTACTCCGCTCGCATCACCCACAATTCTCAACCTTCCAAATCCATAACTCAATATTTTTCAAAAAAGGGCAACTCAACTCCCTCACTCCCACCCACACAATCGCCAACGTCGCAAACATGGTTGGCTCACAACCCAACCTCTTCGCCTTCCCATCCGTCGATGCCCTCGCCACAACTCTCCGTCAATACATTGTGCAAGCGCAAACAGCCGGTCTTAACCGTCACGATGCATTCAAGATCGCCGTCTCCGGAGGTTCTCTACCCAAAACCCTCGCTGCGGCCCTCCTCGCCCCATCCAGCGGTCCCGAAGACGTCATCAAATTCTCCAAATGGGAAATCTTTTTCGCAGATGAAAGAGCCGTTCCTCTCGATCACGCAGATTCCAATTACGCTTTATTAAAGAGTGAACTGCTCGACAAAATTCCCGCCGCCATGGGGAAACCTACCGTCCACCCAATTGATACGGCGCATTTGGATGATGTGCAGGAGATGGCGGATCAATATGAACAACTTCTCGTACGTAGTTTTGCGTCGAGAGATTCGGTCAAATTACCAATTTTTGATTTGTTGCTCTTGGGTTGTGGGCCGGATGGTCATACGTGTAGTTTGTTCCCGGGACATGCATTATTGAGGGAGACGGATGCCTGGGTTGCGCCGATTGAAGATAGTCCCAAGCCACCGCCAAAGAGAATCACCCTTACATTACCGGTTGTGACTCATGGGGTGAGGATAGCCTTTGTGGCAACCGGAGGTGGAAAGAAGGAAATCATGAAGGAAATCTTTGAAGGAGGGAACGGGTTGCCTTGTGCATTAGTTAACGAGGGGGCTCGGGAGAGGTGTAGTTGGTTCGTTGATAATGCGGCGGTCGAGGGTGTTAGTTTCCCCAAGAAAGGAGCCCTTTAAATTGCTGGAATATAACCAAATGGTGGAGGCCATTTATAGCTGGGATTGGCTAGATAGAAGCAAGATCTTTGATGGAAATATGAAAATGAAAATGATATGATATGAAAATGAATCTGCAGAGAAAGATGGGATGAGCGATGAGCGATGAATGGATGAATGACTTGTTGGGATTTTGGGAGTTCACAGCGATGCGATGATGGATGGATGGATGTTACGTACAGATGGATGGGATGAATGGATGCAAGTGGTGTTCTCTATATATATATAAAAGAAGCATGGATGGATTTACTTGTTTACTTGGGGCATGCCTTACCTTACCTTACCTTACCTATCTCCTTCATACCTTACCTTACCTATATCCTACCTATCTCTTTTATACCTTACCTATCTCCTTCATACCTATCTCTACCTAACCTATCTCTCACTACCTACCTCCTCTTCTCACTATCTACCTACTTACCTACCTCCCTCCTCTTCTCACAAACTCCCTACCTACCTACCTACCTACCTACCTACCTACCTACCTACCTACCTACCTACCTACCTACCTCCCTCCCTCCTCTTCTCACAAACTCCCTACCGACCTACCTACCTACCTACCTACCTACCTACCTACCTACCTACCTACCTACCTACCTACCTACCTACCTACCTACCACTTTCCTTACTCCCGGATATAATAATAAATAAAAGAAGGTGGGGGAAATATCTTCTCCTCCTCCTTCTCCTCATCTTTATATCTACATTATTTCTCTTCTCTTTTCTGAGAGTCTCGTCTCGTCTCTTTTCTGGGAGTCTCTTTTCTGAGAGTCTCGTCTCTGAGAGTCTCTTCTGCTATTGCTAGCGATAATTATTTATCTAGATAGTTAGATAGTTAGGTAGGTAGGTAGGGAGGTAGGTAGGTAGGTTAGTAGGTTAGTAGGTTAGTAGGTTAGTAGGTTAGTAGGTTAGTAGGTTAGTAGGTTAGTAGGTTAGTAGGTTAGTAGGTCAGTATTCAAAGAGTACATATATACCTAGGTAGCTAGGAATGGAAATATAGATCATTATGTAATATACGATTTAGACTTTATTTGAATTCAACTTTTTATGTAGGAGGCTATAGATGGTTGGAGTTGGAGAAGAATTATATATGGTTTTTTTTATTGGGGTTTCCTTTTTTTTGTAGGGTTGTAGGGTTGGAGAGTTGGAGAGTTGGAGAGTTGGAGAGTTGGAGAGTTGGAGAGTTGGAGAGTTGGAGAGTTGGAGAGTTGGAGAGTTGGAGAGTTGGAGAGTTGGAGAGTTGGAGAGTTGGAGAGTTGGAGAGTTGGAGAGTTGGAGAGTTGGAGAGTTGAAAAGTTGAAAAGTTGAAAAATTGAAAAGTTGAAAAATTGAAAAATTGAAAAATTGAAAAGTTAAAAAGTTGAAGAATTAAAAAGTTGAAGAGTTGAAGAATTGAAAAGTTGGAAAGTTGGAGAATTGAAATATTGATGATTTGAAACTCTGGGGGTTTTGGAGATTTAAGCGGGTTTTGATTGGATATAGGTAAATATATGTCTGTCTGCGTTTCTATTTAAAATCTCTTAGGTATCTATTTAGGTATCTATCTAGGTATCTATGCTCTCTATCTACGTATTTTTCTTTTGGAAAAAAAGTATGTTTTTTTGGGCGGGGGAAGAGGGGAGGGAGAAAGGGGAGGGGAGAGGAGGGAAGGGGAAGGATGGGAAGAATGGGAAGAATGGGAAAGATGGGATGGTGTAGATATGGGGTGGGATAGGGATGGTGAGTGAGTGATAGTGAGTTATAAAGAGTAGAGAGGGTAGAGAGGGTAGAGAGGGTAGAGAGGGTAGAGAGGGTAGAGAGGGTAGAGAGGGTAGAGAGGGTAGAGAGGGTAGAGAGGGTCGGTAGGTAGGTAGGTAATTAGATAAGTGATCTATCATTTAACATTAAGATTCATTCTTCTTTGGAGTATAGGTATCTAGATAGGGAGGGAGGTAAAGCTTCCACTTTAAATTATATGTAGGTACCTCGGTACCTATTCATGGATATATAATACCATGTATGAGATACTGCGGATACCAGGAGGGTTTTGAATGGATTTGCTTTTATTTGTTTTTGTTGGAGCAGGGTAGGGGTGAAGCTGGATGGCTGAGTGGTTCGGTTGCGCTAAATGGGTTTTGGGGGTTTGCTTGGGTTGGTTGACTAGGTAGGTTGTTCGGGGAATTTATTGTGGTTTGGTTGGTTGGCTGGTTAGGGGTTGGGGGCTGAATGGAAAGATGGGGGGGAGATGGGAGAGGAGTGTTGGGGAAAAATGGGAGAGGATATAAAAAAAAAAATAAAAAAAAAAAGAGGGAAGATAGGAGAGGAGACGGGAGAAAAAATGGGAGGGGGTATGGGAGATGGATGTCTTTGGGAGAGGAAACAGGAGTAAATGAGAATTAGAAGAAACTATGAAGAAGAAGGGGAAAGGGGGAGTTAATGTGGAATCAATAAGGAGATATATATAAGCGAAAACGGGCTTGCTGGGGCGCGACAGAGTCAGAGCACTCATGATCTTCAAGGGATTCATGATTAGATATGTTTATTTATCTATCTATGCTCCCTACGTATTTCTTTCTGCTCGTTTCTATGTAGTGGATGATATAGAATAGAACAGGAAAGTTGAAAGTTGAAGTTGAAGTTGAGCCATAGTGATAGTGATAGTGATAGTGATAGTGATAGAGAGGGTAGTGAGTAGGTAGGTGGGTAGGTGGGTGGGTAGGTGGGTAGATATCTAATCATGAAAATAACATAACCATGCTCCTCCATGCGTAAACGAATGTTATTGTTCTAAGAAGGTAGAACTTGCATCCATGCAAACTCTTCGATTGAGAGGGGGGGCGGCTGTAGAGTGGGTGTGGGTGTGGGCGTGGGCGTAGTTGATCTGATGGGAGTGGAAATCGAAGGAGGTGGAGCCGAAGAGGTGAGATGGATAGCTGGATAGCTGGATAGCTGGCTGTAGAAGTAGGGAGATAAGGAAATTAATTTGATTTGTTGCAAAATGTTAAGAGTGGAGATGGGGATAGACCGCCGCCGTCTTTAAACTAGGCAATGAAATGGTGGATTTGATAGAGACAGCTATTTTCGAAAGGGCTGGTGGGCGATGCGAGAGAGATGTATGAGGTTTGTGTGGTAGACAAATAGAGGTTAAGGTTGCGAGGGTTGTGAGGGTTGAGTTTGTGGTTCGGGAGAAGAACTCGGAGTTATGCCACCAGGAGGGCCATAATGTTTGAGAGGTTGAAGGATCGCAGATTTGGATCTGTCATACGGCTGTCTGCAATGCTCACAGTTCCCTCCATCGTTAAGAGTGGTTGTATTATGGCCAAGGCAGAAGACAGGGAGCTAGAGTAGATATGTTAGATATGATATATTAATTTAGCAAGCCCAACCTGCTCAGTAGAAACGGACCTGAATGGTTTCTTGATCCGAAATAACCTTATCGGTATATTTCACGATCTGATAGCAGCGCCATTTTTTCGGTGGGTGGTTCATGGTTGACGACAGTAGTGGGTGTTTCAAATGTTAAGTGATGTATTGTAGTAGGTACTGATACGGTGTGTGAAGCTCTAGATGTAACGATTTTGATGTTGGATAATGAAAGAAAGGAAGGGTTTCAAGGGCGAAGAGGTGGTTCAAGTTTGGGAATCAAGAAATAATGATTTGAGGAATTATCAGTCATTCCATGGTCTCAATGACTGGTTTTCGGTCAAATAATGCTAAGCCAATAGATTAAAAACATTTTAGAGCCTGAATAATGGGTATGGATTCAATAAACGGCAATGAAAAGTAGTAACTATCATTTTGTGCCCTCGATCATGAGTATGAACTTCAGAAATGGCCAAATGTTGTTGTAAGTATGGGTTTGGCATTCATTACCATTATTGTGATTGACAAAATCAAATCATGGTTATTTGCGCAGTTATTTTAGAGTCCGAATGTCGAATATAAAGTCGGAAAGTGGCTGGATGTGGTTGTAAACGTGCATTTGGATAATTATCCGCAAGAGTATGAACCATGAACTTTGTCCGTATGTTTATTCCTTTTGGGCTCTCGATCACGAGTATTGAGTTATAATATGGTCGATATGGCTGCAAATTTATGTTCGGAACTCATAACTACCAGTATGTGTACGGAGAATGAATTATGATCATTTGCGCAGTTATTTTGAGCCATCGGGGACGAGGTAACTGCGTTCGTGAAGCTATTCTGGTATGACCTGGAGGTAACCTTGAGTATGTCTTGGGATCCATAAGCATTTTCATGAGCCCGGAGAATTGGTTCTGGCTCCTTGATTATAAGGCTGGAGATATCAAAATGACAAGGCTGGAGGTGGACAAAAATGAGTGAATGAATGAACGGAATCGATGAATGACAATGACTTGATGGACATTATACTCTGAGGAACATCGATAAATATCCTCTCGGGACTTATGAGCTCAAGGATGAAGCATTTGATTTCTCCACCTGGACTTGGAAGATCATGCGAAAATTTCAAATCCAACTTAACAGTTGTAAGGGGTTTAAGAAATATTAAATACAATGTTGAAACTAGCGTTTAATATTTCTTCACAATTGCTTGAATGGAATTTGAACGGTGCGCTCCGATTTTTCAATTAAGATGTGAATACTGCCAGTGTGCTCAGTTTCTGCGTTACTTATCCGAAATGATTGAATGGTGCATTTCAAACATGTCCTTGATAAAAAGGCTGTGGATGGCAAATGAATTATTGGAGAAGGATTGATGAACATTCCCTTGAAGTTGTGATGATGGATATAAAAATGATAAAGCTGGAGATGAAGAATGAATGGGAAGAAATCAACGAATACTGGTTTTGGCTGTGCCCAACCTAAGTTCCTGCTAAATAGTGTTGAAAAGGATTCGCGCGATATACTTTACATTTCCAAATAAAATTCTAAGAACGTACTTGGTATTTTCAATACCCATGCAACCTACCTATAGGCACTGAATGCTTGACCATGTCATCTGACATTTACAAGGCTCGAATCCAATTTTCAGGTTAGATTTGGACGATATAGATATCATTTGTATCTTATTGGCCACTTAACCAATTTATTCAATCCATGTTTTAAATCTCTAGTCCTCATTCTTTTGTTTTAGCTCTGTGATTGCAGATTTGTCATTCGTCCTTCTTACTCCCCCCTCGTATTTGTTCGAATATCTCATCCAATTATCCATCATTTTCTCTCACTTCTTCAATTTATATTGTCTAGTCCCTCTCATCCTAAACTTTCATTTTCAACGCCATCATCTCATCAGCTTATCTCTCAGGGACCTTAGGAGCTTTCCCAACTGCTGGAGTGGGACTTGAGCATATATTTGGTACATTGTCAAGGATATTTTTGAGGTTTAATAAGCTAGACTTTATGGATGCATTCAACATTCCAAAAACTCTCTTGGTATGTGTATTCATGAATGTAGAAGTGTAATGTTGACTTTTGGAACATCATCTTGGGTGTTATTGCCATAGACAACGCTTGCAAGGTTTCGGGCTACATCGGTATGTCCTTTGTATGTTTTATGTAGTGTAGAGGCATTTTTGTAGAAGAGTTGGATTAATTTTGTTGTTGTGTGGTTGAGAGATGAGGCAAAATGTGAAGCGAGTGAGATTTAGGGGGAGTGAATGTTAGATGAGACTTCAACTGAAAAATGCATCTGAGGTCTCAAAACACTTGCTTCAGATATTTTGGCCGTCAGGTTCAAGCTAAATTGTCAAAATTTTGGAAACTCTTCCAGAATCTTCATGTTGAACAATAGATGATAGGTATTCCCAAATTTTAAGCAAAATATCTTAGTAGTACTGAAACATTTTATCTAAAATGCTAACATTTCCGCCCAATATCACTTCAATATCCAATTTCGGATATGACGCCGAAAAATGCTTAGGTTCAACATCTAAATTGGGAAGTCATTAATTGAATATCTGTTTCTAATATTCAAATCGGAACTGGACGTTGAAAAGAAGTTCGGCTAAATCGGAGCTTCTTCGGGATTTGTCCCGACGCGGGGTACTTCCAACCTCCAATCTCTCCCTCTTTCGAATCTCGAAAACAAACGAACATCACATTCAAGATTACCACTCTGAATATTAAAATACGATAGATCATGATGTCTTCCACTCACGTCCCTAAGAAAATTGAACTTAAAGGAACTCCAAAAGAAGTGAATACCTCTTCCTATTCTACACTTTCGAATGACTAACATATTACATCCTCTAGATAGGACATCAACATGGTAGCCTTCTATCGCTCGAGATTAAAGATCAAATGAAGATATATGACGCAATGTTCCAGGCCACATCCTCTCTATCATGGCCCGAAGTCCTAGAAATCGCAAGTGAATTCCAAAAGACTATCCAAAAACTAACACCAGACATCTATGATGAGATGGTGGGTATTGCCCAGGGTGCGGGTGTTGATATTTTGGATATTGTGGCGCTCAACTGCAGGAGTGAGATTGCGTTGGGCAGATTTACCGATGGATGTACGAGTTTGGGATGGAGGATGCAAGGCAAGCAGGAACCAAAAGTCGTGTTGGCGCAGAATTGGGATTGGACTGAGAAAGTTATGGGGAATTTGGCTATGGTGGAGATAGAAAGAACGGATGAACATAAGATTTGGATGGTCACTGAGGTATGATCCATGCTTTTCGTCTGACACCTCTCAATCGTATACCAGCCGTGGTATGGTGAGATAACAGAACGCAGGCTGGCATCGTCGGTAAAATTGGCTTCAATTCAGCCGGTGTTGGTGTATGTCTCAACGCCATCAGAGCTCATCCAACCGATACCTCCAAGCTTCCAATACACATTGCACTGCGTATTTGTCTAGAAAGTAACAGCGTGGGTACTGCTATAGCTACGATTGAGAAGCTAGGTGGTGTAGCTTCAAGTCAGCACATTTTGATAGCCGACTCGAGTAAAGTGTTAAGTATGGAGCTTTCCCCTCTGGGAAATTGCTTTTTGGAGCCATGTGATGATGGCTTTGTGGCTCATACAAATCATTTTATCGAAAATAAATTGGTGGTCGAGCCGCCTTGGCTTAAAGGAAGTCCGATAAGGCTTGAGAGAGCCAGAATACTAGCAAGTGAATTGGTTGGTGATTTGAAAAATGGTCTGGAATTGAAAGATGGGATTGGAAAAACGTTGAGGGAAAGAATCTTTTCGGACACGTTCAATTCTCCGCAAGCCATTTGCCGCCAAGAAGATCTTAATCAACCATGGCAGACTAGGAGTATCACACTGTTCAATATCACGATGACATTGGATGCTGGAAACCCATCTGCTGAAGTTGTGTTTGGGAAGCCAGGGATGACGGATGGAGAGGTTTTAAGAATGCCATGGATTTGATTTCATTGTTATCAGAGTATGGTGTTACTCTACAGCAGGCACTGGGGACTGAGAAATTACAGGGCCCAATTTGTGAGAACCGAGAAGATGAGAATAGCAATTCAAGACTTTTACACGTTTTAAGCCCCAAAACGGCAGCTAGGGGGACGAACTAGAGCCCCAAAGCCTGAATTGACGTCAGTTTTGTTCTTTGTTCCTTACGACTTGTGTTTGCTTCTATTCCTTCTGTTCTTTTCAATGATGAGTTTCAAATATGAGGCAGTTTATGATGCACTAACTTCTTTTTTTGGGCTCAACCTTGTGGGGTATCTCAAAGTTTAGCTACACATCGCCAATCATGGTGTCATAGTCTGTGGTAGATTTAATGTTTGAGATGACTGCATCGCCGCACAACCTATTTTGCATGTTTTAAATAGATTCAAGTGTTTTATTTCTTCTAAAAATACAATCTCTTGATAGTACAAGACACTACGAAGGTGACACCGACCGGGAGAATAGATACTATTGTAGAGGTGCTTTGCTGTGAACAGGTACCGGCCAGTGTCACCTTCGTCTTCAGACGACCAACACTCGCGCTCATTCGAGGGTATATTGGTTTGCATTCCCCACGCAGGACACATATATATGTCCTCGTGAGGAGCTTTATTCCCCACGCAGGACACATATATATGTCCTCGTGAGGAGCTTTATTCCCCACGCAGAACACATATATATGTCCTCGTGAGGAGCTTTATTCCCCACGCAGAACACATATATATGTCCTCGTGACGACCTTGCTGCAAGTGTTGGTCGTCTGGACATGCTAGATTTCCTTATCTTGCCATATCCTTTCCGCTTCTATGTTCGAGGATGCGCCGGCACCGGACAGATAAGAGTCTCGGCTAGATCGTAGACCGTAATAAATTGTACCAAAGGAAGGAAGATGCTTCTGATGTATTTAGTCAGTATTGCTTTGTTGGGGTAGGGAAGAGATGTGCATTATATTTGCGTAAACGTGGCATAGGGAAGAGGAACAGAGAAGAATCGATTATGGATGAAGGATGAGGGAACGCATACCTGAAAGAGAAAGCAAATGGTTGCTTTTGGAGAGGAGAAAAGGACAGACAGGGTAAGTCATTTGACCCATATGGCCCATTTGATCTTGAACCTTGACCCGTCTTGGCTGGCTGACTCATTTGCTGGAAAGTGCTGGGGTGGGTTGAGGCGTGACTTCGAATCTCCGTCTGGACCACTTTGAAGAGATGAATTTTGACGGTCTCATGGCTGGTAATTCAGTGCTGTAGATGAAATCAGATGAGAAAGACGTCGCCATAAACAAGAAGGAAGAAGGATAATTACAGGTAATACGATCTGCTAGCCACAGTCCATGAGAAGGGTTGTGAAGATTTTGTCTCGATGGGTGGTGCTTGCCCTGATCGCGTGGAAAGATAGAAAGCCTGTGAATGGTACCGTTTTAGATTGGTTGGAGAATCATGATAGCATGAAGGTATTAACAGTGAGAAGAGTTTGAAGATTTAAACATACTGCAAGGCATCTTGCTGATGAATTTGTGGTTGTGGTGGAGAAGGGAAAAGATTGATAACGTCAGGAAAGGAATTATTCAAGGAAGAAAACACAGATCAAGCTTAAGAATTTCCCATAGAGTAGTAAGCCAATAGTAAGAGATTAGGGCTCGCTTGCCACCTCATAGTCACGCGAACTTGGTTATTTTGGCAGGATTGAAAATTTGAACCTTTCTACAATACTCAATTAACTTCACCAAACCTTAATATTTTCTTTCAAAACTAAAATCACAGTTAAAGCTGGTGCATAAGAGCATCTCAATCAAATTTAGCAAGATTACAATTGTTTTTTGTTGTGTCAGACCTTTTCCGGCTGGGGGAAAGAATCGAGGCAGTCTCGGAAAAGCACCCAAAAACTTTATTGGGTTGGGAATCCTTTACACAACAGGTTTATTTCAAACCTTCAGTATCTCAAAGAAATCATAAATCAAACTCAGCTTGTAAGTATTTTAACTTCCATTATTATGATACTTCGTCCTATATCAACATATTTTTATTCTTTCTGACATCTTTCTGACACTTCTACCATGCTATCAGCTTTGCATCTTACTAATTATATGGCAATCCAACTACTTGCCACATGCAACCATCAGCAGCCCAAAGCATTCAGGTTCAAGACAACTTTGAAGTTCAAATAAGAGAAACTGGGGACAAGTTAATTTCACACAAACACTTCTTTTGATGAGGTAGGCTATTCAAGATATGAACAGCGTCAAGTATGATGATTCCAAATTGTATATTTCTGGCCACAAGTTAATATGTGTATAGGTTTGAGGGTCGCACGCAAGTAGGAGTTTGCTGTCTTAGTTAGCTAGAGGTCATCTAAAGGAAAAAATATCTTTAGCATTCACTCAAAATCTATCCAACAATCCAAAAAAGCCTATCCCATAATCAGATTCCATATAACGAACTCTTATTCTTTCAAGTCATTCTATATAATTACTCTTTATTCTATAACCTTGTTTTATATATAAGCCCTTATTATCTTAAGCGATTCTACCTATAATGGTAAGATTTTCAATACAATTAGTAAGTAATTAAAACTTCATATCTTTTTTAATAAAACAATTACTCTCTATTCTACAATCTCATACTATACAAAAACCCTTATTCTTTTAGATCATTTATACAATTACCCTCTATTATATCTAGGCCCCTGCCTAGTAAATACCAATTATCTAGTCACGTGATCACACTCTCTATATTAGTTGGTGATCTTCTGAAGAAGGATCCTCTTCAGCCTAGGTCTTTTATCTAATTGCATATCCACGATTCTACCTATGATTCAAAGTGAAGCGCGTGACACCCTCCATTCTGCAGCCTCGTACTACACAATGGACCTTATTGTTGGAATCACCATGGGCGATGGAGAACAAATGTACTATAGTATGCAGTGTATTTGGCTCGAAGCTCTAGAAACCTATGCTACAGATCAACTATATAAGCCCGCTAGCGCTGCATGCGCTTGCGTGCCGTAGGCACGTGATTTATCCAACGCTTATTCTTTTAGATCACTAATACAATTACCCTTCATTCTACAACCTCTTTACACACAATCCTAAAATTGGAATAGCTCGTTGAGATGGATCAAGGAATAGATGGAGTTTTTGTTGAGTCAATCGCTTGCTACACTCGACCTTTTCGAGGCGTTACTTGTTTGCATCGGCCTTCATGCCTGCCTGTACCCACTCTCTGGCCTTCTCAGCTGCAGTCTTCATTTTTGCCTCACGATCAGGATCATTTTTCAACGCTCCGATGTTGTGTGGATCTGGTACGTGGCGTCCTTTCTCTACTGCAGGTCTCTTCTCCATCCTCTCATCCCATGCTTTCAGAGCAGGGAATTCGTCAATATTAACTCCACTGTAGAAAGCAGAAGTTACCCAACCCCAATGGGCAATGTCGGCGATGGTACATCTATCACCCACCACTAGAATCTTTCGCATCAGTAATCGTCCTTACCAAAAACTTGAGAAAGATGGTGGCACTTCTAGCCAGATTGGGAAACGGCTTGCAAAAAAGGGGTAATAAGGAGAAGGCTCAGATGAAAGAGTTGATTATACTTACAATAACCCGACGTGGACTTTTCGAGATGAGTATTGAGAACGGAATACAGACGCCTAGTCTCATTTACGTAGCGATTGATACCATACTCAATCTTCTCGGGAGCATATTTGGTGAAGTGATTGGCTTGGCCTTGCATAGGACCTACCCCAGCGTTGAGGAAGAAAAGCTGATTATCGTGTTAGTTTATTTTGGTTTGAATCCATGAATATCGAATGACTTGCCCAGCTGTTGACTTCATAGTACTCTCTTGTGCCCTTTGGATATGAGATCTTGTACTCTGTATCATATCTATCGACAAGGTATTGTTGAATGCTGCCACTTTCGAACAACCTAATTTTCTCTCCATCCGTGAACGTATCGGTCAAAGCGGGAATTCGTCCATTAGGATTGATCTCTAGGAACCAGGGTTCCTTCTGAATGTTCTTAGATATATCAATCTTGTGCACCTCGTATGAAAGACCAAGTTCTTCCAAAGTAATGGATATTTTGATTCCGTTAGGAGTCTGGGTTGTGTAGAGGTGGATGTCTGATTTGGAAGCCATTTTGGGAGTGATATGAAAATTCAATTGTGATAGACGTTTGTTCATGAAAGGGAATTTGCAAACGGGAATGAGTGAGGTATATAAAGGAGTTTTGAACTTTTTGATTTGTAATGTATCTGCAGTGTAGGTATTGTAAGGTTACTTGGATATAGAACCTCTGTCCCCACCTGAGCCCACCTTCATGATATTGATCTCCATTGATACTCGACTACTGCGTAGATAGCTATTAATAATAATTCCATTGTCTTACCAAGCTGAACTTTAAAACCAAATCCCGTGGTTTTTGGATGGCAGCTTGACGGAAGATACCGAATGTACTGTAGTCTCTCCCAAGTTCCGACAGCACATAATGAGTCTGTGAGAGGTCCCTTTGTTGTATACCACCTATATTTCGAGGGGATGAGGGGATGATTGTAAATCTTTCTGATATCATCTTTGTTATCAAAGTTGGATGAGAGAAAGAATTGCCATAATCCATCATTTTTGTCAAGGAAAAAGTAATATCACGTGAGGATGACGCCAAGCCAAATTTATACTAGTAAGATTTACTAAGATGAGCTTTATTCTAGTTGATTCAAGTCCACAATGTTTCTTTCAATACACTTTCATACACCTTAAAACAATATCGAGAATAATATATCAGTACCTACTTTTATACACTCACCATCACATCATGGCGTGGCGACAACAAGGAAGTACTGGATCAAACAACATCCCCTTGGGAAATCGGCGACGCTTTCCTGGCGATAATGGACCTGCTCAAGATGAAAACTACAGTTCTGCTCAATCTGCCAACAATCACCACGATTCGGGTATCAAGCGTGGACGAAGTCCTACTGTGAAAAGTAAGTTTCCTCTGCCTTCTATTGTATTTACCAGTCTAATATCTTCCAGCTGAAGAACCTGCAGGCGATGGATCTCGACGCCGTAAGAAGAGAAATCGTTGGGGCGATGCGACTGAGAATAAGGCTGCAGGTCTTATGGGACTTCCGACTGCAATCATGGCGAACATGACAAGCGAGCAATTAGAAGCGTACACCTTACATTTCCGTATCGATGAAATTACTCAGAAATTGAGGATCGATGATGTTGTTCCAGCGGATGGCGACAGGTAAGCAAACTCCTTCCATCAGATCTTCACCATAACTAATTAATCCTTTTACAGATCACCTTCTCCTGCTCCCCAATACGATAACTTCGGTCGCCGTGTCAATACTCGAGAATACAGATACAGAAAGAGGCTGGAAGATGAGAGACACAAGTTGATTGATAAGGCTATGAAAGTCATTCCTAACTATCATCCACCACAAGACTATCGCCGTCCCACTAAGACTCAAGAGAAAGTCTATGTGCCAGTCAATGACTACCCAGAAATTAACTTCAGTATGATTGCTAACCCTCTAACCTTTCTAACCTTAAATTCCCATCCTTATCCGTTTTCATTTCTCGTGTGACATTGGATGCAGCATTTGGAAGACAAATGCATGGCACCGTCATCACTAACCTGTCGTACTCACTACTATTTTGCTCAAAGCTTTTGATCTTATACTAACACTTAGCTTGCGCTCTACTAAAGTCGGTTTACTTATCGGTCCTCGTGGCAATACATTAAAGAAAATGGAGACAGAATCTCAAGCTAAAATTGCTATCCGTGGAAAAGGATCTGTCAAAGAAGGAAAAGGTCGATCCGATGCAGCTCATACTAGCAACCAGGAGGAGGATCTCCATTGTTTGATTATGGCAGATACAGAGGAGAAGGTCGAGAAGGCAAAGAAGTTGATCCACAACATCATTGAAACAGTAAATTCCCCACAATTCGCTGTTGATCATCGCATGCTAATATACTGCAGGCTGCCTCTATTCCCGAAGGTCAAAACGAGCTTAAGCGTAACCAACTTCGCGAACTCGCTGCTCTTAACGGTACGCTTCGCGATGATGAAAACCAAGCTTGCCAGAACTGTGGTGAGATTGGCCACAGAAAGTACGATTGTCCACAACAACGCAACTTCACCGCCAACATAATCTGTCGTGTTTGTGGTAATGCTGGACATATGGCTAGAGATTGCCCAGATAGACCACGCGGTGCTAATTGGCGCAACGATGCTCCTGCTGGACCAGGTGCTGTTCCAGGTCAAGGCCGTATTGGTTCTGGCGATGCTGTTGACCGTGAATACGAGGTAAGCATAAACACCAATTCCAATTTCCTACAATTAGTATTAACAAATCATCTAGCAACTTATGCAAGAACTCTCCGGTGGTGCCCCTGCTGGTACAGATGCTCCTCGTCGTATCGAATCTGGACCCTCAAGTTATGACCAAGGTCCTTCCAACGGTCAAGAAGATGTCAAGCCATGGCAACGAGGCCCATCAAATGCTCCTGCTCCATGGCAAAGAGGAAATGATGCTCGTGATTCCCGTGATGCTCGTGATGCTCGTGATGCTCGTGATGCTGCACCTTCTGGTCCAGCCCCATGGGCTCGACGAGGGGGTGATGATAGAGATAGAGGAGGCTACCAGAATGGATACAATGCTCCACCATCCGCACCATCCGCCGCGCCATGGGCAAAACAATCACAACCACCATCCGCTCCAACTGGTCCATCTGCCTACCCTGGTCAAAACGGCGGCTATGGTGGATATGCTCCAGGTTATGGTAGCTATCCTACTCAGCAACCACCAATGGGTGCTCCCCCTGGTCTCAATATTCCCGGAGCCCCACCCGGAGCCCCTCCTGGATTAAGCAGTGCTAGTATCAACGCCCTTCTTCAACAATATGCTAATCCTCCTCCACCACCTCCTCCATCCAATGCTGCTCCTCCTCCACCTCCTCCGGGCAATGCTCCTCCTCCGCCTCCACCAAGCGATCAGCCACCTCCACCACCACCAGGAAACTAACAAGCGTCTTTCTACTTAATCAATAAGAGCCGCTTATAAATAATTTTCCTCGGTTGCCGGCGTGCAACAACAAAAAAACACACCTGTTTTGTAACCAATTCAGAATGGATACTAACTTAGGGATCTCTCTATCTACAAATACAAGATTTCTTTGTATTTTTGAGGACAATGTTTTTTATTGGAGTGATAATCTCCGAGTTCACCTACTCTAACAACTTTCTTTTGATTAGTGCCTTGACCACTACTGTAACATAGGAAAACAAAAATATTTATAAATGTTGTTTATTTTCATTATTGCATGTGATGCTACTTCTATCAAATCGTGTCTACGAAATGGCGTATTGCTGTTGCATTTTCTTTTTCGATATCAAGCAACATTTCCTGTCATTAGTCTCAGGATCTAATGGTAGATCTAGTTTCTTATAACGTCAGGGTTTTGGGTATACTCCTCTATCTCAATGGTTATCTTCGCCTAGTCCACACCTCCCTTGTAAGTTGTGTTGATGAGAAAATTGAGTACGAGGTTTCTTTTCTTTGATTATGATTTCTCTCTTATATGTTCATTATCTCTTAGACAGAGTTGCCTTTATATACTTGGACGCGTTGCTACAAAGACTTTCTGTATAGAGAAACGAATGGTTGCGATGAGAATGATATTTATTACATTATATTCAAAACTCTACAACGAATATCTCTGTCGGTGCAATGGTATCAGCTACGAACCTGGAAGAATATCCACTTAGCCCGCATCTTGAAATGAAGCATTGATTTTTAAGAATTGCAATTTTCATGAAAGCTACCTAGGTACTTATGAAAATGCGTGCGGATCAGTTTGGTCATAACTTTATTATCATTTTCTTGTTTTCTTCAAAAAGCCAATTTGTATGGAACTACTTAGGCGATTGAATTAGGGTAGAAGAAGACTACTTGGAAAATCTGTTAATTGTTTTATATTATCTTAAATACTTAGCTATTTTTGTTTAACTTGCTTTTAGAATTTAAGCTAGCTTTGCTTGATGTTATTTCAAACATTCAAGTTCAATTCTACCCATCCAATTTTACCTAGTTATGACCAAAATGATCAATCTCTTGCTCAATGGCTTAAGTAATGCAACCCCACTATTAAAGTATAGATGACCAAGACTTAGTTCGGAAACTTCAGACGTCAAAAATGTTACTCTTGAAGAATTGCAATCTTAATGAGAGAGAAACTGAAGAGAAATCATCAAATATAATTTTGAATAAACAGAAAGAGTACTGGATGGGTATACATTATATAATTGTGTTCCTAACTAATAACTACTTTCCTAGAAAGAATAAATACTACAAGAACGCCACCAACGTTTTAACAAAATGAATAGATTACAGACCAAACATCAAACTAAAATCTCATCAACACCATATCACTCATCTCCTAGCTCTTTTTGGCCTACCCGGCTGTGTCTCAGAAGGCGGGAGATCCCTCTTCGTACCACTTGTCACCTCGGGCATTGACAACTCACCCTCCTCGTCGGGCTCAAGAACATATTTCTGCTTGTCAAATGTGACTTTTGGTCTTGACGCTGGTTTTTGAGTTACGAAACTGGATCTTCGCGGCTCGTCGCTAGCATATATTGCCCTCGCAGATACGGTTTCGATTATTTCTTCGAGAGGTTCTTCCTCTATGTCTCCAGGGGTGATGGGTTCTTCTTCTTCTTCGATTGGGCTGGCAATGTAATCTTCGTCTTCGGATGGGGTTAGAGAAGGAGATTCGATATCTGATTCCTCAGACTCGTCCACTGACACCACTGTTGCCCTTCGCTCAGCTGCTTGCATTCCTGCTTTCTTTGGTCCTTTCTTTGGTCCTTTCTTTGGAGGTGCTTTCTTTGGAGGTGCTTTCTTTGGAGGTGCTTTCTTTGGGGGTGCTTTCTTTTCACCCTTCTTTTTTAGATTCTCATCCGACTCTGTATCCGGTGACTTTGGGGGTTGGTATGTGGCATCGTCAGGCTTTTTCCCTTTTGTCGCTCCTTTTGTTGTTTTGCTTGATGGTTTAGTGCCCGATTGCTCTTCTTCAACGTCTAGTTCCTCTTCCGGCTCTGTATCCGGTGTTTTGGGCGGTTTGTACGTGGGATCTTCGGGTTTTTTGGCTTTTGGCGCTCCTTTCTTCTTTTTGGTCGGTGGCTCAGCAGCTTCATCGGCATCACCAGCTGGGTGCTTTGCACCAGGCGGCACGGGTCCGACTCCTTCAACAAAAGTTAGTCTTTGGGATTACAATCGTGTCACAGTGAATTACTAACCTCCTGCAGCACCGCCAGCACCGCCAGCACCACCGCCAGCACCCCCACCAGGTCCTTTACCTGGTTTGTGATCAGATGAACTCGAGGACCTATCTGATTCTTCCTCCGACTCTTCCTCCGACTCTTTCTTTTTCTTCTTTTTCTTCGCTTCTTCATCGGCCTTCTTTTTATCAGCGGCCGCCTTTTTCTTGTCAGCTGCCGCCTTTTTCTTCGCTTCAGCATCAGCCTTCTTTTTATCAGCTGCCGCCTTTTTCTTGTCAGCGGCCGCCTTTTTCTTGTCAGCTGCTGCCTTTTTCTTCGCTTCAACTGCCTCCTTCTTTTTCTGCGCTTCCTCCTCTCCCTTACCTTTCTTCTTTTTATCTTCTGCATCTTTTTTCTTCTTTTCCTCTTTCGTCATTGATTCCCATGCCTTTTGTTGGGCTCGGGTCATTATGCCAACGGGCGAGGGGGTTTTTGTTGAGCTTTTTGACGATTCCTGGTCACCCTCTGCCTCCTTTGCCTCCTGATCTTCTTCTCCTGGTTCCGGTGGTGGTCCTGGTGGTGGTCCTGGTGGGGGTCCCGCTGGTCCAGGTGGTGGTCCAGGTGGCGCTCCAGGTGGCGCTCCAGGTGGTGGTCCTGGTGGGGGCCCAGGTGGTGGTCCTGGTGGTGCTCCAGGTGGTGGTCCAGGTGGTGGTCCTGGTGGTGGTCCCGGAGGACTAGGAGGTGCGGCTGCAGCATCGGCTTCAGATTTTTTACGTGCTTCAGCTTCTTTAGCCGCAATATTCCTGGCCTTTGTTGCTTTAGCCTGATTGGCAATTCTTGTCTTTATACGTTTCATTCCAAGCTTAGGACCCTCGCCAGCCACTAGAAGATTATGTGTTAGTTACATACAATATAAAAGTTTAAGGCAAAAAAGGAGTCAACATACTTGCATCGTGCGCTGTCTGTAGATCGGCCATTCTTGCCTGGTTTTGCTGCAATTCGTGGATTGCTTGATCCCTCTGTATTTGCAGGGTTGCGCCAGTTTCCTCACATGCTGCAATTTGTCTCTCTAGATCGAGAATTCGAGCCTCGAGATCTTGAATATTCTCAAGGAAATCTGCAGGCACGGGTACGCCACCTTCAGCCTGTTCTTGAAGATTCATAAGTTCCTGTCGAAGTGTCGTTACTCGTTGCATACTATAATCCCGCTGCTTTGCAAGGGTTTCCGCATTTACTCTTGCTGTGGACATTTCAAGCTCAAGTTCTCGGATTCTCTCCAACAACTTCTGGATTTGTGCTGCCTGTGCTTTGATTCTTGCTATATGTTCCTTGTTAATTTCTTCGTTTGACTCGTATGATTCAATGCTTTCATCTCTGATCGCTTGATCAGCGGCAGCTTGCTCCAACTCCTTTTGATATTCTTCATCAGCCTTATCTCTACCCTCTACGGCTTTCTTTTCTCTTTCCTCCTTCAACCGTTGTAGCTCTGCCTCCAAGGTATCATTCTCACTTTGAAGATGTTCCAGTTTTTGGCGAACAGGACCGGTACCTTGCGAAATATCATCAATGTACCGTTGTATTCGTCTATCCTTTAGTTCACCTCGTCGTTGACAAGCATCAAGCTCCCCTTGCAGCTCTGCAATAGTTGTCTGGTCCTCCTGACGTAGCCTTCTACAATTGGCTAAATTCTTCCTCAAATTTCTCAAATCTTGTGGTGAGATACCATTGGCGTTTAATCTCGCGTCATCAAGTCTTGCCTGAATATCCTTCACTTGTTCCTCATGTCTTTTGCTGTTCTCGGTGATCTGAAGCTCTAGTTCCGCAATTCGCTTATCCTTCTCCTCAAGATCGGCATGTGCTTTGGCAAGGGTGCTATCTGGACCAACATCCGCCGGACGAGCGGCTCTCGCCTGCTCGAGCTGAGCTTCTAAACTGGTGATAGTTGTCTGCAAGGTTGTAATTATTGTTCGTAGATCTGCAACCGTCGCGTCATGTTGACCTTCTTCGGCCATATACCTTTCTACCTCCTTTCTTAAACGATCCAGTTCAGCTTTGTCATCTGGGTCATCTGGGTCTAAGGAGTCGTCTAAGCTCTCTACAACTCCTTTGGCAAGTTGATCGTCGATATAATGCTCATAGGCGATAATTCTCTCTCTGAGGTCCAGAATTTCCTGTCGATCCTTGCTTGCATCACGATTCCATGCAAGCATGACGTTCAACTTCCTAATTTCTTGGTCTCTTTCGCCAATTTGTCTTTGGAGATCTTCTATGTTTTCCATTCGACTCACGGCTTCTTTATCCTGATCCTCGATAAATTGTAGAAGATCAATTTGCTCATCCCCCAATCGTTTCATTGCGTCGTCTGAAACTCCAGCTCCAGGCTTCTTCAACTCGGTCTCCAGCTGTCTCACAGCTTCGTATTTTTGAATGGCTTCATCCCTTTGACCCGTCAACTCCCTCACTTGCTGTGTGAGTGTTTCTTCGCTTCTTCTATATCCTTCTCTGAATTGATTGGCTATCTGTAACCGCCTTTCAAGATCGGAAACATGTGCATCTTTTTGAGCATCAATGGCCCTGGCGTTGGCGATCTCACGCCTAAGCTCCTCTTCAATAGCTTTTCTCTGATCGTTCAATTGATTACTACCTGGCCTTCCTAAACCAGGCGGAATTGCAGCGGTTCTCAGTGAGGTTTCTAGCGACCGAACTCTGCCAATTGATGCTTCCGCATTCGCATGATAGCTTTCAAAATGTTTGCACAATTCGTCAAAAGAAGTGTCAGTTAGATGAACACCGCCCGCTTCCTCATCTGCCGTCGGCACCCTCAGACCTCTAGCGATTCCATTGATATAACGGTTTTGATCATCAAATTGTTCTCTCGTTGCTTGCAGGGCCTCCTGCGCTCCCCTCAGCTCGTTTTCCAATCGCTCGATCTCGGATTTCTCTTTTGCACAATTCTGACCAGGCGGTGGGGGTCCACGTGCATTGATAAGATCTCGCTTCTCCCTCTCCAAACTATCGATCTTTCCGCTTAGTTCCCTCATGATCTCCGCTTGTTGTTTGTTAGCTTCTATCAATTCCGAGTCAGGGATGATAGGAACCCCCATCCCTCGCTCTCTTATGATAGTTGCTATTTCTACGATACCCTGGATAAGTTCCCTGAATGGCTGGGGTGCACTATGGTTTGTCTTCAGATTAATGATAGGTTCCCCCGTATCTGAATCATATTCAACGTCGAGAACTTCCGCTTCACTCGCTTCCTGTTCCGTTGCTACACGAAGGCTCCTGAGAGTGGTAGATAGAGCAGCGTGGAAATCCGCAACAGCCGTTTTAAATGATTTAGGATCTATTTGCTGATCATCACCATTCTTTTGGTTTGCGAAGTAGAACTGGGTGGCTCGCCGAAATTCCAAAATGTATTGCTCGGATCGATTTCGAAAAGCTCGCCACGCACGACCTTTTGCTCGATACTGGAAAGAATGCTGATGTGTGTTCAGAAGTAGAGTTTTCATCTTGGTACATTGTGATGATATCAAAGCTTCAACATTCGGGTCGACTATACCCTGACTGTGTAGACCATCGATGATAGGCCTATATAGAGCTGTCCATTCATCTTGTTTCTCTGCTATTGTGGGCAAATGCGCCTCTGGAAAGCTAGCTTGGATAACTTGTGCCTCCTTACGTGCGAGAGTATCTTCCAGGCTCAATCTCTTTTGATGCTCCAATTGCCAAAAATGCTCCCCTGGAGGGGTACTCGGAGCAGCCATACTGAAGAGTTTTCAGCTTACCAGCTGAAGATTCACAAATAGTGTTTGCTGTGATGATTTGTTCTTGGATTGATTGGTAAACTTTGCCGGCGGCTCCTTGAGCGTACCGATTATTTGAAAAATGATAGATGCTACTTATTGAACCCACTTTTTCTTTATGGCTATCGACCTCTAAGGCCTTGATGCAGCCGAAATTTGAAAAGACTCGGAAATCTTTGTTTGTCTTTGTCACAACGAGGTCTCTTTGAGCCCCAAACACACCCTTCTTAGAGGAACACAATTGATCTTTAGAAGATAACCGTTCTAGGAATTGGGTGTGGTATAGAGGATTTACAAAATATGAAAGGAATTGGCATTAGGGGCTTTTGAATTTGATGAAAACGGCGAATTAAGATGGGCCTCTATTTGATTGACCAGTATATACTTGGTGTACGACCAACGTATAACGAGTGACCCAGTGAAAGCCAGAGCGAAAATTCGATGAATATGAAGTGCAATAGAAGTGAACTTACCTCAATTGCCTAATGATCAAAACATGCAGACTAAAAAATGTCGAATACTTGAGGACAAAAGCGCGCTTTACAAATTGCGGAATAACCTTATCCAATTTGAAATTTTATATGGCAATTTTCAGAATGCGGCTACTCCAGACAATATTACACCAAATACCATGCCTCTAAAAGCCATGATAAAACTTGAAAGAATGTTTTTAAATGGCGCACATGATTTCTAAATGGAAAATTATCAATAGATCGAACCACGTCCGTTGGTTAGTCAATTTTTATGCATGGTCTAAAAACATCTCACTCGCTCCTTGAGCATATTTTCGAGAGACTTTTGAGTATAGAAGAGGAAGTTGCTAAACGTAATTCTAAGAATGTCTTGCCATACTCACAATACTCATAAAAAAGCAGTATCAGGAACGGCAATGCATACATACCTCCTTCCACACCACATACAAACCCACCACATCTCACCTCAACCTCACACAACCTGATCCCAATCCCCCAATTTTCGTACCACCCCCAAATACCTCTCCCTATCCCCCATCAAATGCCCCGTATGTCCTGTCTCCCCAAACCTCTCCTTCAACACCCCATATCCCAACTTCCCCGCCTCATCTGCGTGCTCCTCCACATCTCTCCACTCTACCATCTGATCCCCTTCACTATAAATATAAGCCCTCTTCGCTTCTTTCCCGAAAAATCTCTCATCATTAAGATCTCTTCGAGCTCGTTCTAATACATCTATTTTCCCCATAATTCCATGATAGGTTTTATAGGCTCCGAGCATGATGTGTAACAGCAAGACACATGGAAAATGAATCAAGGGATTTTTTGGCAAGCCAACGGAGAATGCCCGGATGGTAGCATGGTAATGAAATTTCCCTGGGCTAGAATCAAGTATCATAGCGGTTATGGGGATAGGCACCCCCGATTTCCCCGCGTATTCGCGCGCCATGGTTGTCATTGTAAACGCGCCTCCATTGGAAAAAGAATGGATTAGAATTTTCGAATCCCCAGGCAACTTATACAATATTTCAAGAGCAGGTTGTACACGGGCGAGGTTGGATGATGAGGTTGCGAGAGTATCGGTGGTGGAGGTTGTTATAACGAGGATACGGGAGGTGGGATAGAGAGATTCGTAGGCGGTGGTGTATTTGGAAATGTGTTTGAGAGAGGCATTGAGCCAGGCGCAGATGAGTATTAAATCTGGAGCGGTGGATTTGGTGGTTTGATTTTGAAGGGATGTTGTGGTTTCTGGCTCGTGGATGTGAATTGAAGGGGCGAGGCGGCTGAAGTGGTCTAGGTTGGACATTGTATGGATTCTGTCTATAACTAACTTCCGACTTGAGAATCAGTTGTGTAAACTTTGGGTTTCCTTGGTAGTCTTATATTCTGGCAAATGTTGTAAATATTTACGGTTGGTTGTTGTAGGCTGACTTCGGAGGTAGCATGGAATTCATATGGGTATAGCGTCAATAATACCAACCGTTGGAGAGCTCTCGTTGGTCAATGACCAGGAGGGCGCAGCAGTCTTACTTTCTTATCAGTTGGGATCTGAATCACTTCGAATTTGAGGTTATGCGCCTCTCTTAATCAATAACCAACTGGCACGGCGAGCAATGTGCATTAAATGTGAGAATCCACAATAAAAATTATTATTATTGCCGGGTTCTTTCCTCTGTGACCCTTCACTCGTGTGTAAGCCTGCCATTACCTACCCTATCTAAGTTAATGTTCGTAGTATGAATAACCAAGGCCGTTTATTCCATATCCAAAAATCCGTGTCATTGTTCAACTGGCCACATCACCATTCATTCCCTTATTCTCTCCATTCCCAATCAGCACCCTCTGCTGTAGCTCAAATCCAATTCCGCAAACCTCTTTTCTCCTTCGCGCGTACATCCCATATAGTCCTAACCATATCGTCCTATCTCTACAATCCGTTGCTCCAAACCATTCACTCGCTCTACAGTTCGGCATATATCTATTCAGCTCCTCCTTAGTTGCTCTTATCCAAGGTTTTGGTATCGGCCAATCCGAGAAGTGCATATATTTTGCTTCTGCCAATATCTTGTTGGGATCCCAAACATCTTTCGAATTACCCAAATATTCTTTATGTGATTTGCGGCGAAACTCTCCCGAAAGAAGATTATAAGGGCGAGACGGCATAGCCAAAAGATGAGGAGCGAACATAGTATTCAAAATATCCATATCATATTCGTTAGGCCCGGCATGCTTTACAGCAGATTCGAGTTTCTGAAACAGATTGGTCGAAGGATGTAGTAGTAATAGTTGGGAGGAATATGCCCAATTTGTCGGTGGCCCAAAATAGGTATATGGCATAGCCACTGGGGCAGAAGGTAGGAGAAATAATTCATCCATATTCCGAATATACAGAGCATCGGAGTCGAGATGTAAAACTCGATCGTATTGTGTGAGGTTGAATGCGAGAAGTTTGGTAAATGAATCTGCCCATGTTGATTGTTCAGTGTTATTTTGATGTAGAACTTCTACGGGTTGAAGCTTAACGTAGTAATTGGTCTGCGCCTGCTTTAATAGCCTGGCAATGGGTGTGAGAGGTTTGGAGGGGATGGCATTATCGGTCTCTTCAAGGGACCAATGGGAAGGATATAACATCAATCGTTGAGCACGACTACCGATTGTCTCAACCTGAGACCAGAGCATAAGAGCACTACACAGGTATTCGGGAGATGTGACATATTGAACATATGCGAATTTGAACCAGTCAATCGTAGGATCCTCAACCGTCGTTATCGGCCCTGGCATAGGTGGTAATGGATCAGGATCATGGTTATGAAGGAGTACGAATCGAATGACTAAAAGTATGAGTAAGAATATCAGAAACACCTGAACTGTCGTCGTCGATATCAAAACTCGCAATCGGCGAGTATAAAAGCGAAAGCCTGCCATACAGACGTTCGAATATAAAAAAAAGATAACCTCTCCATTTTTGAATCTTGATCCTTTACTTATTACCTAGTAGGTATTTGTTAATTCTCGATTAACAAGTTGTCCGATAAACACCAAGACGCCAAGTACTCTTGGCTCCCTGTTAAGACGGATAAACGGCTCAACCTGGACCGAAAAATCACGTGCCATTGATCAATAACCTTACTCTCCGTGCTCCGTATGGCAATCAATATTTCATTCACCAACCAATCAAAGGTTGAACCAACCGAACCTCCACCCGGACATCAACTCAACCTGACCATCCAGAGACGACGGCGACATCTTTCGTTCTGGTTCATGATAAAATGTCAATGTTTAAAGATGGTAGGGTTTTGCTGCAACGCAACAGTTGTATTGTTGGTTTGAAGCTTCTCATCGACTTGATTTAAGGGAGACCCCCTCATAAAGGGGCTTATCTAGAAACACTTGAAATTCTGTTGCATTTATTTCATTGGGTTGATGTTTTCAAGTGAGCCCTCGTGGCGTTCAGGCACGGAAAAGTTTATCCCTGTCTACATACACCTGTAACTTGTCGCATTTTTGGTATTCTTGCTATCTTAAAAGGGACATTCTACCCATCATTAAGCTTAAGGTGTCAGATGCTATCTTTCTACTTCAATACTCTTCCCTATCTCAATATCAAATATGCACTACTCAATATCAGATTTGTGGCGATGTTCATCGTTTGATCTGGCGAGTCTTCCATCAGAACTTCGAATTTCTATTTTTGAGGAGTATTTCACATCCAAGTTTTCACATCCATGGAATGGCAAAACCCCATCCTTGATAAAAGCTCTTCGAGGGAACCCTATATTGTACCATGAGGCTTTGAACATTTTCTATCTCAACGCAACTTTTGCACTTACAGTCAATAATGCAAATCGTCTCATGACTCGCATGACACCCAAACTGCTACAAACAATTCGTTCAATAAGATTGGAGCTTAAGTATGCAGAACCTCCCTCACTCTACTGTTGTAACCGTTCTTCAAACCCATGATATTAGGACCTCAAATTTTCGAATCTGAGTAGTTATTATCTACTAATACACTATAGGACGATACCTAAGCACGACTATCGAAGGCGGCCTGTACTACAAACTATACCATTTACACAGAAAGCAAAAGATCATCCGATATGGCTCGCCTCCAACCTTTTTAAAATTGAACTTGATATCAGAGAAATGAGACAAATAGAGGCTATTGAATTTGTCAAAGAGTGTATACTTCGATTTCCTCTCTTACACACTTTGATTATTCATCTTACCCCCGGAGTTACCTATGAACCACCTCTTATTGTCAGTATTAACGGCAAACTCAAAACGAGACTCATCCACCCAACAACCATAGATAGCTTTATATCCGCCAACAAATTCTCTCTTCCAATACCGGTTATCAATTTATCAACCAATATACGCTGTGTTGAGATACCTTCATACCCGGATGCTTTAAGTTATAAATGGACAGCAGCAGGCCAAAGCCTTACATGAACAGATAAAGATTATATTCGAAGCATTGTTAGACCAAAAGGCCCGTTTCCCGCCTGGGCAATGATCAGTATCCTCACCAGGACCCATCAATGGAAGATTCTGGCGTATAATCATACTAATTTCTTAGGCCTTAATCCTCGTTTTTGGTTTGGCTTTTGTACCGATTATCTATGTACTTATACTACAATTCGGTCTACAACACTTCAAAATAGAGCAAGGCCGAACCCCGATCTGTTAAATCTGCATACGCAGAGAATAGAGCATATGCATAGGGCCCGGCTCTTTAACTATGGCCAACGATTGGGTCAACGATTCGATCAACAAACTGCATATTCCCTTCGAAGGTTTTACGAGCCACACCAGAATATTCGCTTGAGTGCGCTTTTTCATCCTAAGGCAACTGTCGATTCACTCACTATACACACTTGATACATTCGATACTCTCCAGCTTGGCACACTTGGAATTTTCTATCTTTTCACCCTCTATTATTTACCATACTCTCATATATATTATCATGGCAGAATATGTATGATATGTATATCGGATTTAGGGTCCGGTATACCGTTGTATGGCGTACTATGAATGCATCTTGGGGTTGTCAAAGTCGAAGATGAATCATGGAATATTCCCACTCTATATCCTCTGGATTATACGGTTCTAGTGTGCATCCTCTACATTTTATACACCCGCATCTATATTGAACACATTATCGAATAATGTCGAGGGGACTTTTAATCCCATCACTCAATCTGTTACGATTACTGTCTGCTAACTTGTCAGACGTATACCTACCTCACTGGCAAGGGTACGATGAGAGATTTGAACGATTTTAGCACCCCGGTGTTACCAGTCGTTAATGGGATATGAGCATGCACGAGCATGGTTTACCACTTGCGCCGTTTGTGCATCCATTCGGCATCGATATCAACGTCTCAGCTTCCAGGGTTCAGGAAGACATAGCGAACAAGAAAAGAAAATCATACCCATGCACACTTCAGAATAGAGAGAACCTTGGGACTTTGTACCGGAATTGGAGAACGAAGATGGAAGGATTTATATACTCATCGTCAATGAAATGAATGATCAGAAGATTTTCACTCTGCTACAGTTCAGGACGCTTTGTACAATATTATTTGACGCTTCAGGTTACCTTGAGATGCGCGAGTAGTCACGAGAAAATATCGAATATGTCAAGCTGTTTATTGATAACCTGAAGGAGACTTGGGAGGGAAGGGAAATTGAGAATTGTTTTAGAATGGACTCGGATGATTGGGGCTACGAGCATGGGGTGGTGAGAGTTGGGATGCAACGTTTAGGATTATGTTATGTTATGTATGTGTAATAATGATATAAATACCCAGACCAAAAACACCAGGAATTTGATATGTGAAATTGGAGAAAACTCGTGAGATTATATATCTATGTAGGTACCTATGCAAAAGTAAATTTGTATAAATTTGCGAGTTACTGATTACTTCATTATTAGATTCAATCACATCCCATCATATCTCACTTTGTATAGGTATAGAAAAATCCCTTGAAATCGAATATATATATACACAGGCTGTACCTACCTAGATACCTATACTTACTTAGGTACCTAGTAATTAAAGTACTAACCCACGCACCGCACCTCCTTTCCTCCTACCTAATATCTATCTGGTTTCTTAGATAGATATGTAGATAGGTAAATTACGAAGAGTTTTTTTCCCGTGAGGCTGGCGATGCGATATGATGTGATGCGATGAGAGTTGGGAATTAACTAAAGTAAATATGAATAATCTAATCGAAAAGAATAAAGTATTATATTAATAGGTATGAATAATAAAAACAGGTATAGAATAAAATAAATACATACCTACCTACCTATATAAATTTTCCCCCCCTCATCCCTCATTCCTTCCCTCCTTCCCTCCCAAATCCCAAATCCCATTCCCCACCCACCCATCATACCTTATCATCCCTCCCACATCCCCTCTCCAACCAAATAAAACCCACAAAACCATCCCCCACCACCACAAACCCAACAAAATCCATCCAAAAATCCATCCCTCGTGGCGCAATTGGCTAGCGCGTTCGACTGTTATCACTCTCTTCTCATTCTTAAACCGATGTAGAAGACGAAATTCCAAATCGAGAGGTTGGTGGTTCAAGCCCACCCGAGGGAGATTTATTCTCATTTTTTATTTATTTATTTTTTTTATTTTGGATGTGGTGTTTTGAGGGGAGGGGTTATGTTTTTGGGAGGTGTTTTTTTGAGAAGGGAAAAGGGAGGAAGGATAATGAGTGGGGGATTTTCTATTTTTTATGTGGAACCAGAACCACCAGTTTGGCGGTTCAAGCCCACCCGACCCGACTAGACTCGAACTTGTCAAAGTATACAGGTAGGTTCGTGTAAATAAGATGGATGAATGATGGATGATGGATGAATGATGGATGATGGATGAATGATGGATGATGGATGAATGATAATTAAGAGTTTTTGATATATATGTTTTATCTATTAACTATCTATCTAATACCTACCTAGGTATCTAGTACCTATCTATCTATCATCCATACACATCCATATCTAGGTACCTACCTACCTACCAATCTATAAACAAACCCCCAAATAAAGTCTCCCTCCCTATTTTCTTCCAACATTCAACTTTCCACTTTCCACCTTCCATATAACATACATACCAAATGACCTAGGTATTTCCGAGATATATATATATGCCTTGACCAAGGGGTAGAAATATTAATTTAATTTAGTTTAGACGATTCCTACCTATGTAGGGTAGCTTAGCGTACGCGTCCGCGGGGCGGTAGTGGTAGTGGTAGGTAGAATAGTAGCTAGAAGACAGCTTCACTATATTCCACCACTACCACTACCACTACCACCATAATCCAATCCAATCCGATGCTTCCATCATACACCTGCTCGAAGTCATACATACCTATACTCTTGACAAGAAAGTATGTAAATCCATCTAGACACCGACACCCAATCAATCAAGTATCTTATCTACTTCTTTCTATCCTCTTAGAGACCTACTGTACATACCTATACCTATATACCTACCTATATATATATATACGTCTTATAAAAAAACTCGCAATGAATTAGATGTATAAATTCTAGAGATACATACTAAGTACATACATAGCACCCACGCACCCACGCACCCATCTATTTCTAAATTTCTCTCCTTCTATGCATCTTATCCGTTCATCCGTTCATCCGTTTCCACAACCTTTGTTTGTTCATGGATAGGGATATGATGTGATATGATATGCATATCATCACATCATCAATCCAGCGATCCGATCCGATCCGATCCAATTCACTCCCTCACACCCCTCCACATCACACATCACACAGAGCACCCAACACGAAACACCATCCATCATTCTACATGCCCCCAAAAAATAATCTACAATTCCTTCGTAATCCTTGGTCTATCATCCCTCCTGTTTCCCACTCCCACTCCCACCCCCACTCCCAATCCCATGACGCCTCCTTGCTCTCCCTCCCTCTCAATCTCTCTCTCCACCATCTCGATACTACTCAAACTTGGAAACCTCTTACTGAAATCACTAAGATACTCTTCCTTTTCCTGAGATGTCATATCCGGTCTGGGTTGAATAGCAGGCCCCCCTCTACTAACCAAGTATGATGGTTTAGGCGGCGAATTATGAATACCAATACTACCCCCCGTATTCATATTATTGAGATGTGTAGGTTTAGGTGGAGCATTTGGTCTTGGTCCCGTTTTAGCAATTGGTAATTGAGGTTGAGGGGGAGTTTGTTGAGGGCGAGGTTTGATATAATTGAGATCCGAAGAAGGGACAGAAGGTTGAGTCGATTTTCGGATTACGGAAGGTTTGATGTATGGGTTCCCGGTTGGTAATGGGTTGGGCTGACCTGGTATATCTGTGTATCTTCCATAACCTTCTGCTGTTTTCTTTGGAGAAGGTTGTTGACTATTTTCATCTAGGAGACTTTTTACTTTGTGTTGAATACTTGCAGCTCGAGTGACACCACCAATACTCTTTGGGGCTGGTGCACCACCACGATCTGCAAGTCGTTTCCGATATTCGGCTGCTGCATCAGCAACACGTTTTTCTTCAATTGATAACTTTCGTCGCTCAACTTCTCGTCTTTGTTCTGGTGTCATGTTATCATCTGTCGTTCCATCATCACTTCTACCATCGGTTGCCTCAGATCCAGCTATTGGTGTTAGATCACGTCGGTCAAGATCATGCAAAGGACTTGGGGTTCTAGGACCAGGTGGAGCACTGGCATTATTTTCAAATCTCTTGAAAGCATCTCCAAACTTGCCAGCGAGTAGATTTTTGGTTCCCGATAACGACATCGATGGCATACTGGAACGTTTGGACTGCTTTGAGCCACTACTGCGACGTCTATCTTTCTTGGTCTTTTCCTGATCTTCCATTGATTTGAGAAAGTCAACATTCGATTGTAAATCATCGTCATTTAGATCTGTAACGGCAAAATCTCTCAAATACGATGGGCTTCTCTGTGAATCAATTGAAGGGCGACCTTCCTTTTCTCGAAGGAAATCCATGTTGGATTCCAAGTATATACTAGATGGACGCGATCGAGTCAAACCCGATTGGGTTCGAGGAATTGAGCTTTCGAGAACTTCATTGCTAGGTCTACTCATTTCGAGTGATGGTCTAGATGATGACGGGTGTCTGGCATGATTGGATGTTGGATTGTATGAAGAATTTCGAGTTAACCCAGGATTCACTGGTAAGAATTCCTGTGGTTCTAGAGTCGGTGTCCTAGATGGGGTTGCAACTTGGTTTCGTGGTAAACTAGCTGACCGATGATGGTCAGATGGAAGAAGACGTGGCGAAGCAGTGAAAGTAGGTGGCCGTGTATTTGAAGGTGGTGGAGTTGGTGTCGTCATTGTACCTTGTGATACATATGTGGATGGTTTCACACCAGGGTGAGTAGGTGTGGGTTGATATATCAAGTTTGACGGTACATCCGATGTCTGAAGTTCTAGTGGATTGCTGGATAGAATTTGTTGCGCGCGAGATGGCTTGGTCATCGAAGCTGATGACCCTGGCCGGATTGACATGGCAAATGCATCATCAGCCAATCTTTCTGTAACTCGTTTGCTAACAGGTTGTGACGGCTGTGAGGCTGATCCGAAGTCAAATTTGCCTCCATCATGCAATAATGAGAACTGATCTAAACTTGGAAATCGATTGGAAATTTCGTCCACAACAGGAGCAGGAGTTTTTGAATCCAAAGCGGCAAATGGATCACTAGCTGTGCCCCTCATCGGAGACGGACTAGGCTTTGTGGGATGTGGCTGTGAACTGGCCGTAGGTCTACCCCTTCGCATTGGGACGACATCAGGAATAATCGTTTGATGTTGCGTTGGCGGCGCAAAAACCGCTCCCACAATTGGAGGTGATGCGGGAGATTCGGTGGTTGGTAATTGCTGATGTCGCCGCGATTCTGATTGAGTTCTTCCAGCATATATCTAGTATGGTGAGTTTTTGATTGGTTGGAGGGAAGTGTATAAGAACATACATCTTTGATCGGAACCTCAATCCCTTGCATGAGACATGATTCCCGTAAAACCTGATATATATTGGGACGAGATGTTGGTTTCTCTTTCAACATGGATGCTAAACTTTGTTAGCATATATTCTTCCTATGCAAAGCGTAGCATTCAATGTACCTATTAAATTTTTAAGGGGATCAGAAAATATTGGATATGATGGGAATTTAAAGCTTGCATTTAGAATAGCAAGTTGTCCCTGAGCCTCGAACGGTGTGGTATAATAGCACAGCTTATATAGCAGCACACCTAATGCCCAAATGTCCGATTTCTCATCAATTGGTAGTTTCCTGTATACATCTATCATTTCAGGACTCCTATATTGTAATGTTGTATGTTTCTGGACATCATCTTCGATCAATCTGCATTCAGCAGCAGTCGTAGCGGCAGGTCGAGGAGGTGCGGTGGAACCAAAGTCGCAGAGTTTAAATCTTCGAGAGGGGCCAGTGGAAGTTATGAGAACATTCTCGACTTTGAGATCTCGATGTAAAAGGGGAGGTTTGAGGTAGTGCATGCAAGCCACTCCTTCTGCCACGTCTGAGAATATCTTCAGAATTTCTGGTTCGGTCAACCTGTTTTGAAGTCGAGTATTCATGAAATCGATCAAACCGCCCCCATTACAGAATTCCATAAGTAAGAATACCTCGTATCCTCCCCCCTTCAGCTGTGACGCATGTGAATCGTAATATGTAACGATTGGGCGGTGTCCCTTTAACTTCTTCATCGTTTCTACCTCGGTTCTCATATTTGCCAAATGTTCCTTATCGGGGACTGCGACTCGTTTCAATACAGCAATATCTGTCCCATCGATGGGTTTTGGCATTTTAACAAGATAGACATGGGCAAAACCTCCCTCCGAGAAGTACTTCTGAATAACGACCTTATGACTTCCTACTTGTATTTTTGTTCCTGGAGCAAAAGTTCCAGCTGGTGCCCCAGGATCAGTTATTGGTACAGGTCCCCCATAGACTGCAGGCCGAGGGGCGGTCGCTGGCACATTGTAAGATGCCATGGTTGATTTGGCAGATGTCGAGCAAGATGAGGGCAGTGTAGAGCTAGAATTGAAAGTTGTCACCGCATTGAGTGAATTGAATCGGATTGTAGATGACTCAAACCATTAAAATGATAGAAATGAAGGTTTACAAGATGCTTAAAGGTTGTTCAGAAGTTCGATGAGCACCTAGGAGATTCAACGGTCAACGTTCAACGTATATTCAAGCTACTTTGACAGTAGAGGTAGAGTTTCGAGAACGATGAACGGGGCATATCCAGGCTGGCATTGATGCCATGGTTTAGCGTTGATGGTAAGCTGACCGCCCTTTATTCTGCCAACTGCGGGCCACCCACCGATCGACCAATAGAAAGGAGAAGGGAACGTGTCTCACTGTAAATCACCTGCTTCTCTGTATGGAATTCAGACTCAGATTCGGATATCATAGAGAGAGAAAAGGAGCGTGTGAACACAGTAGTAGTCATCGTTTCATTATATCAAGTGATTCAATGACAAATGATGGAGATGGAGTGATTTTGCGAGTAGAACCATTCATCTCATATCAATGATCATGAAGATATAAACTTTTCTTGTGCTTTGACAGTCACATACCTAGGTAGGTGTTCCCCGGTTTCGTGGGAGGGAATAAACTCAATAATAGAGGCATGTCAAGAATGATGATGCACTTTGCACTTGCCGTCTAACCTATTTAAGTATCACGAAAGAAATTTCTATTTTCATTGGTAGCTTTGGTAGCCCTGGAACACCAATTTGTTTTAAAGGGCAACACCGACATCGATCGCAGCAACAACTAACTGACTGGTCATTAATATCCCTTTATAGATGTTGCCCTATGTAACTAGGCCACGGCCAGCCTTATCAAGAAAGCCTCCTTCCCTTCCCTTCCCTTCGTCCCACCTATAGGGAAATCTTGTTAAAGAGTTTATGGGAAGAGGCAATTGTTCGACCTAACCCCATGATGATTGTGATGTTGTAGTACCTAGTAGGTACAATGTTTCGAATGTGTACTATGTACGAGGTAGACATCAATTGTGCTTTGCATCCGTAAGTACTACCTACATAGGTACCTAATAGGCACAGTATTCGGCTTCTAATGATGAATGGACGTTATGTGGATGACTGGTAATAAACAATCGAGGGTATGCAGTACAGTACGTATGAACGGATGTTTGATCGAGGCCGGAAGTCCGGTTCCTTTTTTCTATTTCTGATATGTACCGGTAATTGATTCCATCCTCATATTCTTAGATTCATATCAATATGAGTTTTTACCATGGTGACCATGACATTCTTGACATTCATGGCATTTATAGGTACTTGGGGTTATTTAGGTACTGTAACTGTTTGCTTTGTACAACAATTGCGATATGTATATCTCACGGCATTCATTACTTTCCTAGCAGCTCGCCGTCTCGTGAGGCTTATGTAGTTGGCGTTGCCATTGCCGTTGCCGTAAGACCATTGACATCTAGGCTCAATCTAGGCTCGGTCTCTTGAGTTCGATACCAAATGTAAAATGTAAAATGTGAAATGCATACAAAATATAAATGAGATCTGTCCTTTTTATTGGATGGCGATAATGTTCTAGGATAATGATCTGAGCGAATGTTTGCTTTATGGTCTTTGAACATACTATTACTATTACCTGGGTTAGCGGAGCTGTATTGAGGCTACTTGCTTTGAATACTAATACCTCCCTAGGTAGCAGGTACCTCCTCCCAACCTATGAAAATATAGATATGGAAATTAATCTCCGACGGAAGGAAAATGGAAGTGAAGAAAAGTATCTTAAAAAAGCAAAGATCTCTTAATAACCTTTCCAAAGTTAAAAGATGTTAGATATAATTAGATAAGTAGTAAATGGTTTTCAAATTACCAATGTTCGACTACCTAGGTAGGCACAGTCAGTCAGTACGTATAATTTGAAGCTATTTGCTAGCTACTATCTAGGTAAGGAATAGCAAATACTAGGTAGATGAATATATTTATAACAATATTGATTGTAAATCATTTATCAATTATTTTATATATATGTTTTTGTTAAATTGTCGTATTGTTAGTGAGAAGTACCTACCTTTGTTGTTGTTATTGTTCTTCTTCTCCCTCTTGTTCTTGTTTTCTATGTTCACTCTCGTCGTGACTTCACTCTTTCTTTCTTTCTTTCTTCCTTCCCTCCCTTCCCCTTCCCATTTTTTTTCTTTCCCAGCCATTATTCGTGATCTCCATTTTAGTAAAAGGCTTGAAGCAACTTCAACAGGGATATTGTACGGTTCAGCGCTAAGGATTTAAGCGAATTTGCGAAAATTATTGGGTTTTTCTGAATACTTAAGGAGCATAAAGGACGGCGACTCCCCGACCGACCATGCTGCTACCGGATACCATAAGATTGATAAGAACCACGAAAAATCCACACCAAGAAAGATTTCACCCAATCAACGAGCTCAACGAACCACACCCATCCACACCCACACTCACACCCACACACCCAAGTGACCCAACCCATCACTCATCATCTGGGCATCCATCACATCCATCCATCACCCGTCAGCGAAGGCGAAAAAATTAAAATCAAGAAAAAAGTATAGTTTTTATTTACCCTTACCTTACCCTTACCTTACCTTGCCTTACCCTTACGCTACCACCAATCAAAATACGGCTATAGCTGCCGTGTTTAAATTCCATCCCATCCAATCCCATCCCATCCCATTCCCATTCCCATCCCATTCCCATCCCATCTCCCATCCCGCCTCGCATTCAAGGCTGAAAGGTTTAAGGTTACCATCCATTAGGACTACCATATTACCATTACCATTACCATCACCACTGCCATTACCATCAACAACCTTGGAAATCCATAAACACGCCTCACCTACCTAGTTTTCAATATTTCACCATTGAACCCTTTTCGATTCCCATTTAATTTATTGCATTACGCCCTTAATAGATCTCATTCACTATTACAACTGCAACGGCTACATTCCTACACTATACACTAGGTATACTCTATACTCTATACTACACTAGGTACAACATACTTTTCGCGGCGACTACGACCAAACGATAACGAAGTTGGATGGATTAACGAATTTCACGAAAATACTTACATGTTCTTATTCTTGGCATATATGGCGTTTTCCTTTTGAATCCTTTCATACAGATAATGAGCCAAACGCGTGTCGAAAATGGCATCAAGGTAATGTTTCACCTCCCACACGCCCCAACATTAGTTGTGAACAATGCGGCCGCATTGCATTTGATGGTGCATTCGGGAATTAATTGCGGATTTGCTGACATGATCATCCCTTGAAAATAGATTGGATCGACTTGTCACGTGAGTACCTTCATCTTCATCTCTTGGTTACTCCATCTCCATGTTTGGTTGAGATGATCCTTGAAAGTCTTTTCCGCCATGGGAAATTCTCGGGATGGAAGATCCTTAAAGATCCATGTGGAAATATGATCGTTCCAAACAAGAGTCTCCTATTCTCCCCTCCTTCATACTAACATCTTAATCTAGGCTACTGGAAACAGGCAGCACTCCATTAATTAGGAATACTGCGGCTCAACAATTGGCTGATGTACAGAAAGCACATCCTGAAGAACTTTTTAATTTACTAACAAGAGTTGTACCGTATCTTCGTCATAAAACCTGGGATACACGAACAGCTGCAGCCAAAGCATTAGCTGGGATTGTTGATAATGCAGAAAAGTATGACCCAAATGGTGACGACGAGCCAGTGAAAGATGATTCGAAGAATGAAGAGTCTGGAATCAAGAAGGAAGAAGCTGTAGAGCCAATACCACTTGCCGAAGGACAACTGAGTCTCGATACGCTCGATATCGTATCAATCCTCAAATATGGAAAGGAGCTTGTTCGTGGTGGAGATAGAGGTCATGATTGGGCCCTCGCTTCTTTGGATCCCGCTCAACGACTCGCTCACCAGAAGAAGACTCTTGCTGGACGACTCGGTCTTCTTGGTGCCTACACTGAAGAGGAACTTGAATACGAACTTCCATCTGGCAACCAAAATGGATCCGGAACCCCACTAGCACGTGATGATTCAAATGGCTTCTCCCGACAAGAAAATAACAAAGGTGCATCAACACCGTCAGAAGAAAGTGGACTCAGTGCGAGACAGTTGAATCAACTAAAGCGCAAGCGAAAACGAGAAGCTATGTCTGCTGGCAACAAAAGTAGGCTGGTAGATCTTTCAGTTCGACGTCAAAATATTGCAATTGAGACGGATACTCCTATGCCGGATGTTGGTGATGAAAATCCTAAAAATCCCATGCTTGATTACTTCTCAGTGGAAAGATCTTCTGAAGTGGATGAAGATTCAAAAGTCGTGTCTGAATTCAAGGGTCCAGTCATGCCAATCAAATCCGAGCTTGAAACAGAGGGTGAACAAGAGGGACTAGAATGGCCTTATGAGCGTCTGTGTGAATTCCTTGTGGTCGACTTATTTGATCCTCAGTGGGAAACTCGACATGGTGCTGCAATGGGGCTAAGGTATATTGTAGGTGCCCATGGAGCTGGCGCTGGAAGACAGAAAGGAAAGACTCGTGCTGAGAACAATATGCTTAACCGGCGCTGGCTTGACGACTTTGCTTGCCGGTTATGTTGCGTTTTCATATTGGATCGTTTTGGTGACTACGTTTCAGATACTGTTGTCGCACCTATTCGAGAAACAGTTGGTCAAACTCTAGGCGCTTTGCTCGTTCACCTCCCACCCCCTGTTGTTTATTCCATTCACAAAATTCTTTATCGCCTCGTTATGCAAGATGATATTGAGCTTGACAAGCCAGGGTGGGCTATTTGTCACGGTGGTATGATCGGTCTCCGTTACTTGGTCGCAGTTCGAAATGATTTGCTACTGACAAAGGACAACGACGATTTGATTGACGGGGTCATTCGTGCCGTGATGAAAGGTTTAGGTGATTGGGATGACGATGTTCGTTCTGTAAGCGCAGCGACTCTTATTCCAATTGCTAAGGAGTTTGTCGAATCGCGAACTCAAGCACTCGATAGTCTTATCAACATTGTTTGGGAATGCCTCTCGAACCTCGGCGATGATTTGAGTGCTAGTACAGGACAGATCATGGATTTGTTAGCAAAACTCTGCAGTTTCCCTCAAGTTTTGGAAGCCATGAAAAAGAACGCTTCTCGTGATTCCGAACAGTCCTTCGGGCTTTTAGTACCGAGATTATATCCATTCCTTCGACACACCATCACATCCGTGCGCTCAGCAGTTCTTCGAGCCTTGTTGACATTTGTCGGAATCGAGGGCGAGGGGACCAGAGATTGGATGGATGGGAAAATTCTTCGATTAATCTACCAAAATATATTAGTCGAGAGGAATCAAGATACCTTGAATCTATCACTTCAAGTGTGGAAGGCACTGGTAAATTTCCTTGCAAGCGATCCGGAACATCTATCTGCACAATTCTCTGCACATATTGATCCTCTCATGCAACTCACATTACATCCTATCGGTGTTTCTCGACATCCGTTACCCATGAACGCCACTCTCTTCCAACGGCCATCCGGTAGTTCGTACTCCCTACCAAGTGGCCCTACAAGTAATGCTCACCCAAACACACCATCTGGGCCCGAGCCTCCAGTAAAGAGACGTCGCAAGTCTACAAAAGTTGTCGAGTCCACACCCTCATCATCATCACATGATGTCGATGGTCCGATGATGCAAGGTGATGTGGACCTAGTAGGTATAGATATTTTAATTAGATCTCGTTCCTCGGCCGCAAAAGCCATGGGTCTTATCATGTCCCTGGTCCCATCGCCTGTCCTCGAAGCATACGATGCCAGCATTCTCCCAGGATTGTCTTCAGCATTCTCTTCTACCCAACTAACGGCGGCAATCATCATCGACGAATACGCCAAGAATTGTATTTCGAAGACTCACGCTCTACGTTTCGAAGGACCTCTCACCAAGATACTCGAAACGGAACGACCCCTTACTTACCGAGATTTGGTCAGCTACACACATTTGGTTCGAACTCAATGCTCACAGCTCCTAAATACCTTCCGCGATGTTGGCAAAATCTCTCAAGGGCGTCTACCGGTACTTGCAGTTGTCGTAGCTGGTGAAGCGGAAGCTGGTCCAGATGCTTTCTCCATTGTGACTGCCGATAAATGTGTTTCTGAGGATTTCGACCGTCTAAAGAAAATTCTTTCTCCTGGCCAGCGTATGATTGCGACGCAAGCACTCTCTGAGGCACGTGAAAATACCACAGAGGTCATTAACAATGCTAAGAGCATCAAAGAGCAACGAGACATACGCGTCAAGGCCGCTGCTGCAAGCGCTTTGGTTGCGATGAAGGTTTCACCAAAGAAGCCATCTCATATCATCAAAGCTATGATGGATAGTGTAAAAAGAGAGGAAACCCTGGAATTGCAACAACGGTCTGCATTTTCTATCTCTCGACTCATCGAAATCTTTGCAGAAGGTGGTCGTAATGGACCAGCACAGAAGGTGGTGTCCAATCTGGTCAAATTCATGTGTATGGAAACGTCTGAGACACCCGAATTCGCGCCAAATGCCCCTCTCACAAATGTCATTCTTTCTCTACGAAAAGAAGAAGATCGTAAAGATCATCCAGATGCAGCAAAATTTGCCCGGGAAGCCAAGGAAGCGAGAATAACCAGAAGAGGTGCCAAAGAAGCTTTGGAACAACTTTCAGCTGTATTTGGGCCCGATTTACTAACCAAGGTCCCCACACTCAGAGCCCTCATGGAACAACCATTACGACACGCATTCGGCGGTGCGCTCCCACACGACTGCAAAGATCCCGCACAATCCTCTGGACAGGAAGCTATTGATGGCATGTCTGTCATTCGTGCTTTGACACCTACTTTGGATAAATCATTATATCCTTTCGTCATGGAATTGCTTCCTCTTGTTGTCACAGCTCTTCACTCGGAACTTTCAGTCTTCCGTTACATGGCAGCCAAATGTCTTGCAACGGTTTGCAGTGTTATCACTGTAGAAGCTATGACCTTACTTGTGGAGAAAGTTTTACCTTCCATCAGCAATCCACTCGACCTCAATTTCCGTCAAGGTGTAATTGAATCGATTTACCATCTTATTGCCGTTATGGGTGATAATATTCTACCATATGTAATTTTCCTCATTGTTCCTGTTCTGGGCCGCATGAGTGATTCAGATACTGATGTACGAGTACTCGCTACGACTTCTTTCGCCACTCTGGTCAAACTTGTTCCCCTTGAAGCAGGTATTCCGGATCCTCCTGGATTATCACAAGAATTGTTGCAAGGCCGAGATCGTGAGCGTACCTTTATCGGCCAACTTCTAGATCCTCATAAAGTGGAAGAATTCAAGATTCCCGTCGCCATCAAAGCGGAACTTCGTTCCTACCAACAAGAAGGTGTCAACTGGCTTAACTTTTTGAACAAATATCACCTCCATGGAATTCTCTGTGATGATATGGGTCTTGGAAAGACATTGCAGACATTATGTATTGTCGCTAGTGATCATCACCTTAGAGCGGAGGAATTTGCAAAGACGGGAGCCCCTGATTCCAGACGAATGCCATCTCTCATCGTCTGCCCTCCTACTCTTTCAGGTCACTGGCAACAAGAAATCAAGGCGTATGCTCCTTTCCTAACCTGTACCGCCTATGTTGGACCTCCAGCCGATCGAGCTCGTTTCAGGGAACAACTTGGCTCAACTGATATTGTCATTACTTCATACGAAATTTGTCGAAACGATGTCGATATCTTATCGACACTCAATTGGAATTATTGTGTCTTGGATGAAGGTCATTTAATTAAGAACCCTCGTGCTAAAACCACCATAGCTGTCAAACGCCTACTTAGCAATCATCGCCTCATTCTTTCTGGAACCCCAATCCAGAACAACGTCCTGGAACTCTGGTCTCTTTTCGACTTTCTTATGCCAGGTTTCCTTGGAGCTGAAAAGGTCTTCTTGGATCGCTTTGCCAAACCTATTGCTGCCAGTCGTTTCAGTAAATCTTCCTCGAAAGAACAAGAAGCTGGTGCTCTCGCCATTGAGGCTCTTCATAAACAAGTCTTACCTTTCCTTCTTCGCCGTCTTAAAGAAGAGGTTTTGGATGACTTGCCACCTAAGATTTTACAGAATTATTATTGTGATCTTAGTGATCTACAAAAGAAGCTTTTTGAGGATTTCACCAAGAAAGAAGGCAAGACTCTTGCTGAAAAGGCTTCATCTGGCGACAAAGAAGCAAAACAACACATCTTCCAAGCTCTACAATACATGCGCAAGCTTTGCAACTCTCCTGCACTCGTTATGAAAGAAGGACATAAGCAATACGAGGATACCCAACGTCTTCTTGCCAAACAAGGAACCAGTCTTCGAGATCCAGTCCACGCACCAAAACTAACAGCCTTGCGAGATTTGCTGGTTGATTGCGGCATTGGTACAGAACCTTCTTCGGAAAATGAGATTACAACCGAAACATCTTTCGTCTCTCCTCACCGTGCTTTAATCTTCTGTCAAATGAAGGAAATGTTAGACATGGTTCAAAACGATGTTCTCAAGAAGATGCTGCCATCAGTACAATTCCTACGTATGGATGGATCAGTCGATGCCAATAAACGTCAAGATATTGTCAACAAGTTCAATTCCGATCCTTCATACGATGTCTTACTTCTTACGACTAGTGTTGGAGGTCTAGGTCTTAATTTGACTGGTGCCGATACTGTCATCTTTGTGGAACATGATTGGAACCCTCAGAAAGATTTGCAAGCTATGGACAGAGCTCATAGAATCGGTCAAAAGAAGGTCGTTAATGTTTATCGATTGATTACTAGGGGGACTTTGGAAGAAAAGATTTTGAGGTTAGTCAAATCCCCCTTAATAACCATATATTCCCAATCTCCTGTTTACACATACTAACGCATTATACTACAGTCTCCAACGCTTCAAAATCGACGTAGCATCCACAGTAGTCAATCAACAAAATGCAGGTCTTGGCACAATGGAAACAGATCAAATCCTCGATCTCTTCAACCTAGGCGATACATCAGAGGTTCCACTAGCAGCAGATAGTAGTGTCCAGGCGGACAGAGAAGAAGATATGGTGGATGCAACTGGAGAGGTGAGGGAGAAGGGCAAAAAGGGGTACTTGGATGATCTGGGGGAGTTGTGGGATGGGAAGGAGTATGAGGAGAGTTTTGATTTGGAAGGCTTTTTGAAGACTATGAAATAGTTGGTCACGCTCCGGTGATCTTGGAAGTGATGGATAAAATGGAGGAGGCCGGGGGCAAATTTCAATTAAGAGGACATTATACTCATAACATTTTTAAACGAGATGGGCCTGGGCGTTTTTGACTTTCCCCGATTCTGTAGGCCGGGGGGGTTTTAAAGATCTGTATGATACATGGTAGTCACGTTTTGTTTCCAAGGTTAACCTTTTTTTTTCTTTTCTTTTTTTTTTCCTTTTTTGGTGGTCATCGATCGCGCGATGAGGAGTGAGTTGGTCGCATTGTATGAGTATTGAATGAGAATGAGAACGAGAAGGAGAGGGAGAGAGAGGGGAGGAAGAGAGAGGGGGGAGAGAGAGGGGAGTGGAGAGGGGGGGGATAAATGAATAACGATACTTACTTACTATAGTGAAGACGAGAGAGGAATTCATGAAAACTTTATATACATACATACATACATACATTATGTACACATACACATGAACAACTTGATTATAGCTCGTGATTTTGTATAGCTAGGTAGGTAGGTAGGTAGGTGGGTAGGTAGGTAGGTAGGTGGGTAGGTGGGTGGGTAATGTTCATTATCATGATATGTGGTTTGGGATCGGCTGATTGGGGACTTCATAGGTAGGTAGGTAGGTAGCTGGTAGCTGGTAGGTAATAGCTGAAGGTATGCTTTGTTCTTTGTTTTGTTAAATGAATTGGAGATTTGGGGCTTTATGGGGGAGGGGAGAGGGGAGAGGGGACAGGAGGGGATTGAGATTACGGTATTTATATTTTTAAGGGTTTTAAGGTTTTCAATGAGATGAGATGAATAGTATAACTTGAAGTAATATAGAAATAAACTGTTGAAAAGGTAGATCACGTGAAGGTGCAAGTTGTGTGATGTATTTGAAATTACTATAGAACTAAGATTGAACCTTGTATGCTATTTAAGCTTAAGATAGGGCGCTAGACCGTATTAGGCCTACGGGCCGCTTCGCGGTCCGTACGGCTCATACGGCCCTGGCTACTCTCAACATAAACAATCGAGAAAAGTAACAAAAGTAGTATACCACGTATTTGATACCAGCTCCGAGTCGCGCTACATGTCAAGGGACGAGAACCGAACCGAACCCGTTCGTACAAACGTGATCTTGCCAACTATACCTACCTAACCTACCTAGATACCTACTATCATATATGCATTTTCTTGTTTACATGCAGCGTTATCTTGTCGTTGGTGTTGGGGTTGTTAGATACTGTCGTGGTTCATTGAAGCATGGAGCTGGAGCATTCCTGGGTCTTCTGGAACTGAATGCCATGAGTTAATCGTGCGATTATCATGTGATTAGGTGATTGATGATTGATGATCTTTGGAAGAGGATTCTGTGCTCTGATTTCTGATTTCTGAATATGATGCTATAATGCTTTCTCATGTGCTGACGTGATGCGTGGTGTTTTAGATTTGAGGCTTTTGTTGAAAGTTCAAGTTGTACTGTATTATTCTATATCTATCTATCGATATTATAGATTAGAGAACTATCATTTGATATATTTGTTTGATATATTTATATTGTCTAAATCGATTAAGCGAAAGAAGAGTCCGAGGACTAAAGGTTTGAAGAAGAATACTAGGAGTAGTGAATACAAAAGGTAAATTATGTGTCAAGAGTATGACTCCGATCAGGTGTATGATATGGAAGCATACCTGGGATTTGATTGATTAACGTAGGAATAGTAGAATACAGCGAATGTCCAAACATTTGGCGTCCAAGCGGGATGTTAAAAGGGTTTGATTCTGTATTTGATGTTGAAGCTGTTGCAGAAATCGAAGGTTCTGACCAGGAATTGCTAAACATTCCAGCACAACTTCGAACTGAGTATGTGACCAGAGCATGGCAGTCTGCGGAGGAAGGGAAACTGTTCAAAGAACATCCATTGAATTCGCAAAGCGAGACATAGAGAGCATTTCAATAAACTGAAACGCATTGATCTGTTTGGGAAAATTGGAAGCGATCATTTACAGGGGGAGTGTTGAGTAGGTAGAAGAGACAACCAACTTGAAATTTGGGGAGCTTAATGTTGATATTATGGACGGTAAATCTTTGTGCAGTATGAAGGGGCGTATACAATAGCAGTCGATTGGCAGTGGCAAGTCATCGGGACTCACTTAAGTCAAAGAAGGATGCAATTTGTTGCACGTCACCCTCATATGATATCTCTGATCAATATATGAGCCAGTGTCGGCGTTTATTGAACATTTAACTTGCATCGCGTGGATGTTGCATCGACTTGGCCCAGCTGCAAATGAGCTGTGATCTCTGGTTAACGTCGTAAATCATGTCTTGCTGATGGGGTGGTCGAGATGCCCATTTTCCTTGGGATTCATCAGCTATGTGCCAGGACAATATGATTCAAGAAGTTTTATAAATGGATTTCACACACTTCGATCAATAGATGCCATCTTTTGGTATGCTCATTGAGTAGTTTGTCGTCCACAGGATTCTCATCGCTATAAATAAAAGAGGGGATGCCACCTGGCCAATATGTATATGTCATGTTTTTACAGTATAGGTGAGAGTCTGAAACATATGTTTGATTGCAACGAATGTTTTTTTGGCAATCTACAACTGCTCGGCAAAAGGATCTCATGTATCTTCATTTCTCTAGTTTTATATTGGAGAGGATACCAATTGCCTTGCATGATGCTGTGACTAAGGTATGCATGCTTACCTACCTAGGTAAATAGCCGTGGTTCACAGTCATTGGTTCAACATCTACGTGGCTCACATGAACCATGCATCATGTCGGTGAGTCCATTTAGGTAGGTCAACACAGCCGGAAACCAAAAGGTTTTGAGCCTCATCAGACAGTTATTAATAGTGGAGTCGTTCATGGTCCAGCACTGGAGATTGACAACATTGAAGTGTTGATTATCCTGAAATTATAGATTTGCCATGGATAAGTTTTTATTTGATCAGCACTTGCAAAATTGCACTGTAGTTAAAGAGAAAACAACATGTTTCGAAACATTTCTCTATGCTGTAGGTCACCTGATTATCAGCTGACTTTATATACACGTGAGTCCTGACTGACGTACCAGGATCCTGAGTACCGAACCACAGTAACCGATGAAACCACTCTCGAGACGGAAGAGTTTGAAGATTTTCTGTATCAAAAGGTACGATCTAATGTTCAAAAAAAATAAGAACATTTTCCAATTCCGGCAACCGAACCCGAATCTAACTTACAGATATCAGGGCAGATTCGAAAACAAAAACAAGGGATGCATCGGAGGCATTAGAATCATGTAACATATCATCTCAGTATTATATAACATTTCTTGCTAACGATCCTCAGTCTACAAGGAAATGCAAGCCATATTGATACGTTTGAACCCGAAGTCCTCTCTTTGCCCGATGGCTTTCACAAAAAGATTGTGGAAGCCATGCACCTTCCTCATTCATGGATTGAGACTTTAGGCGCAGTGGGCCCATTTTATTGGTCAGGTTATGCGCCCATTAACAATGATTATTGTCTTCGTCAGTCATTTTCGATTGGATTACCATACAACAACACTAATCTATGACAGAAATAATATACCGAAAAAGCGACGTAAAGAAAAAGTCCGATCCTCGGAACTGGGAACTTGTTCTTTCGCACTCTCTCAAAACTGGCATCACAAATGCCTTCTTGAAGGGCACATCTCGGGCTGATGTTGCTCGCTGTATTACTTGTCTTTGTCAATGTATTGGGGAAATCGATCATCCCTTATTCCTGCCGGCTTTAATCTTTTCCTACGATATCGATTTCAGAGAAGATAAACGACACCGAGATAATCGAGAACGAGTTCGGATCTTGGAGAAACAAGTAACCGAAGCATCCCACATTTATGCCGATCCAGACTTTACCAAACGAGATAATGTCAATCTGTCGCAAATCAACAGTGATCTTGTAGATTGTCATAAGAAGGTTTTGTGGAAGCGACCGGAGGGGTACATTACCATTGTCCAAAAAATGGAGAGAACATTAGCCGAATTCAAAACTTTGTGGCCGGATGAGAGAAGGGAAAGATTAGAAAGGATTCATTCGATCATGGAGAGAAGGCTTGGACTACTACAGTCCAAACTCCAAGGGATAAGCACCCATCGTGAAGTTACCATCTCGAGATTGAAGTTGATCGGAAGCGTTTTGGAGAATCTGGTATCGTTGAGTATTTTCAAGCAAGAGAACCAGAGAAAATTCAAAAAACTCGCAATGCAGAAAACAGCACGTCTAGAAGCGAATAGAGAGCAAGAGAGAAGAGGAAAGGAGAAAGCACAGAGAGAGCTAGAAACAATTTTAGAATCGAGAAAGCAGACGACCATGTCATTACTAGGGGTTGTGTTTCTCCCTGGCACATTTCTTGCGGTAGGTCTGGACTGAACTGGGTCATCTTCGAGCGAAGCTAATGATAGCCACATAGGCAATATTCAGCACCAGTTTCTTCAACTTCCAACATGGCGATGATGCAGGATTGGTGTCGAAAAAGTTCTACATTTATTGGGCAGTAGCCGTTCCTACCACGGTGGCTTTGTTCGTACTGTGGCTTTTCTGGCAGAGGAGAACTAAAGAAATGCTGAAGCAAAGGGAGGAGAAATTTCGAGATGTCGAAGCACAGAGCAAGCAGGCACGAAATGATATTTTCAAAGATGATGAGAAATTTTTGAGGGAGGATTAGATTTTGACTCCCTATGAAAACCTGGAAGATATATGTGTTTCACTAACGTCTTGATTCAATAAACACTGTCATCATAATTGGATCAGTCAACAATAACACTACCACACTTTCTTAACAGGTATGCACACTACCACCTTTGTCATTGTAATTTATTACCTCCATGGATACAACACGGATTTGTTTAGCAGTTATAAAACAAAGCTTACCATCCATAGTATCGACCTCCGTTCATGATATTCGGCTACGAGTAAGATTGCAAAATGAAAATGAACCAACCTCAGATTACTGCCTTAACTATTGCAACACACCCACAAACTTTTGAATATCCACGGTCTCGACTGGCTCACCAAACATAACTTGTGTTGGGACAACCGGATATGTAAGGGCTCAAGTTCTGGTTCGTGCCGTAACATATATGGAGATTGGTGAGTAGATTTCCAATCTAAGCTCCAAGGAATTTTGGAAGTTTAGCTGTAGTGGTTAGAGTGAGTGGAGGAGTTGTTTTGAAATTGAAACTTTATAGTCGAAGTGAGGTATGATAGCGAGAGGGATTGAAAATGAAGTTATCAACAGTAAGGAGCTAGGAGTAGGTGCAGAGGTATGACGTGATGCGGATTGATGATAAAAAGTTTCTGATCCGGAGATTTACTTGACTTCTTACCTTTAAAGAATGAATCATAGTATTGCACAATACAATCTCACCACATACTCTACACGCAAGAAATGATTTCCCTAGTCACGGAATCTATAATATCAACCCGTCCATCACCATCACCATCACCATACCCTAGATCCAGAAACCCACAACGGTGTAAAAACTGTTGAACATGTTGTATTGTTGTAGTGACTATCGAGCTAGTGTACATAGAACTATTTTATAACAACAAAAACTGTAAATTTCTCAAAGTAAGACGTTCCCTTCCATGCAAATGGATCCTCCAAAAACGAAAGTATTAATTAAAAAAGAAAAGAAAAAAATCAGTATGATTAATTGGTCTGCAAAAGAATCTCATCAAGAGCCTCTCAAATAATCCCTCCACCTCGCCATTCCCGCATCTTTTTGAATTAACCTCCCCTCCTGCCCCCCCTTGAAAAAGAAAGTCAACTCGCAATCCATGCTATGCTAGGTATGCTATGCTATGCTTGCGAAATAGGTATCTCGAACTCGAACTCAAAGAAAGTTAGAAAGAAAAGAAAAGAAACAAAAGAAAACTTTTTCGTCTTGTGAATCATTGCAATTGCGATTGCAATTCCAAGTTCTTCCCCGCATTTTCATCTCATCTCATCTCTTCTCCACCAAAAAAGAAACAAACAAACCTCTAAAACCTTTAACTTTCAGCACGATCAATATTTTCACTCTCACTTTTTCTCTCTTCTACAACCTCAAACTCCCTCTGAACATTCAACCCCTCACTCTTCCTCCTCTCCATCTCCACCACCCCCTCCCCCTCCTCCCTCTCACCCACCATTTCCCTCCGTTCCCTCTCGCGATAATCTCTCGATCCCGGTTTCGGCACCGCCAAAACATCATCCTGATTATATTTTTCCTCGGCCCCATAATCATATGTAGATGAATACGAAGGACCATGATTCGGAACCCATAATCCCGCTTCCGATCCTTTGGGGGTGGGGTTTGCCGACCAGATTTGCGTCGTTAGTGTGTTGGTTGTGGGGGGGAAGGAGGGGGAGTTTTCATTTGAGGGGTGGGTGGGGGTTTTGTTTTGAGATTGGGAGTGGGATTGAGACTGGGATTGAGAAGGGGCTTGATGAGAAGACGAAGATGGAGAATTCTTGCCGCGAGTAAAGAAAGCAGGTAGAGGAAGCGGAATCACATGCGTTCTCAACACCGAAAACACACTCCTAGAAGTTGGTGGAGGCACAGCGAGTTCAGCCGCACCAGAGGTGATTTCGGGCACATGCGAGTAGACATTTTCCGAGGAGAGAGTTCTCGGTACCGGCAAGATGGCATCTGGATCATCGCTGGTGGTGGCCAAGGAGGAGGACAGGGAAAGCTCATTTTCGTTGATGCTGGCGGCGGCGATGGAGAGTTTGTGCGTAGAGGGACTGTAGATGGTGGTATTGCGAGAATTGTAGCCGGAGTGGGTGGAGGTGATGGTGCCGGTCTGTGTTGCGTGGGACGGTTTGCGCGTGGAAATGCGACTCCTTTGGGTAATGTTAGGATTATTTCTCCATAGGTAGTGAAGTGAAGCGAGGAAGAAGACAAAAAAAGAACTTACATATCCCCATCATTCAAAGTAGTCGTCGTATCCACACTATGTTTCCTCGACTGCGCCTCCTTATTCTCAAAATAATGAAGCGTCTTACTAATCAAATCGAATTTCGAGGCCCAACTCCCATTCATCGTCACATCGCTCATGCCCAAGCTACTATCCCTCTCCAACTTCTCGGCTCTCCTCTCCTGAAGCGTCATCCGCAATCTCGGCCACCATCTCGCCAATCCTAATTTGACCAAGCCCCTCCTGTAAACTTCCATCCCCTCACTATTGCAACCCCAAAATAGCACAATCATGAATGCCAGCGCAACCCAATTCCAGGCATCATATTGCATTCCCGAGGGTCCATCGGCGATCCGCCAGAAGACGATGAGGTTCCAGAAAAAAGGTTTGTGGACGCGCGACCAGGAGTACCGTTGCAATGGCCAGCTGATATTGAGGTAGAAGTAGTATATGACGACGGGGAAATATATGACGAGGAGGACGATGGACATGGAGAAGAGTTTGAGGAAGCGGCGAGGACTGAGGCCCGAGCTGGAGGAAGACAGGGTACTGGTAAAGTTTGTGCGATGGCGGCGGAGTCGGTAGATCACTAGGACTGTGGGATTTGTTAGTTTGTTTTCTTTTCTCTCTTCCAGCATCCAAAGGATGTGAGGGGTTATAGGAGGAATGAAAGGAAATGAAATAAGAGGAAAGGAATACATACTCGCAAAATAAACATTCAAACAGGCGAAAATCGGGGGCCAAATATGCGCAATGACAATACTGGGCCAACTCAAATCCAGCCTGTCCACACACCCATAAATCGTCATAACCGTATACCTATTCAACTGAACAACATAATGCAAGGCAACCTGCAGCACGGGAATCGTAAAGCAGAACAGACAATCCTTAAGCACTCTCCTCCTCTTCATCGCCGTCGTTTCATGCATGCAAGCATTATCGGTATCGACCGCTCGGGCAAGAAACATGGTGATGCAACAAGTTGTCGAAGCCATGGCCGTATACAGGGACTGGCGAACGAAGACTTGGATATCGCAGACGCCGTAACCGGGCCAGCGGTGAGAGAGCCGGTCCGTGGGCCAGATGATGGCGTTCATCGCCACGAAGATCAGAGAGATGATGGTGATGACGACGAGAGCGCATGCGGCGATGTTGCTGACGCGGTAGAGGAGCCGGAAGGGCACAATGAGGAGCAAGATGAATAGTATGGAGAAGGTTGGGAGAGCGATGGCGTTGGCCGAGACGGGGTAATCTGCTCCTGGGGGGTCTGGCCCCTTGATGAAAATATTGCCGGACAACATGATGGAGTCATGTGCAAGAACTGAATTGAGAGTTTAAGAGTGCAATTGAGAGTTTAAGAGTGTAATTGAGAGTTTAAGAGTGTAATTTAGAGTAGCTAGAAGGATTTGAGAGGTAGATATCGAAATATCAACCCACCCATCTCTAATTCAAAAAGTGTGGATTTTCTCTCGAATGTGGAAAGGTGAGACGAAACAAGGCTATACTTAAATGAGATGAGACGAAGGCAGTCAGGTAGAAACAAGAGAAAAGTGTTAGAACAAAGAGTACTATAATTGCAATGATCAGGGGGCATCAAGGGAGCTGGGAATTTCCGCAAAATGTGTGTATGATAGAAAGATCGACGTTGAAGTATTGTTCCGAAAATAGTTTGAAGGAAAAGAAATGATTCTTGCTATGTTACTTTGAGGATACTTGTAAACCTCCAACGCATCGTCATCTCAGTGGGTATATACTACTAGGTATCTATTGAGAAGAAACCCAACCAAATTGACGACATCTCAATAGAGGAAAATATCAGGGGCCCAGCATGCCACCCTACTGCACTCCAAAAAAGCAGTACATAATTCAATAAGCAAGCCACCCGATCAGTTTCAATGCAATTCTCAAACCCTCAATAAGAAACCCCAAATGGAGACTGAGATACTTCTCAGCGATGTATTCACCATTCCCATTCCATTTAAAAAAAACCCCCCAACCCTTGTTATGCGGCATCCAACCTTGCGACGTGGTTGGGCGAAAACCCTATTGAGCAACACAATAGGAATAGCGAGAAAGGGGAACCGAGACGCTAAGATCCTCAATAAGAAGTTTGGCGAGTACGCGATGATAAAGGCAACCCACGAAGCTGAAAACCCGAAAAGGAACTTTTATTACCTAGGTATTCACGTCCACCCCCAAAAATACGACAAAAAACAAGAGGAATCCAAAAGTCAAAGCAAGCAGAGATAAAAATAAAAATCATGCGGTGCTCGTAAAAATCTCGCACCGAGACCCAAAAAAGGGTACAGAGGTACCACCCAGTGACATCGTAACGGGTGTCACGTACCGAGCTAGGTTCCAAAGCACATGCATCCAATGCCCATTTGGAAAAAGGACATTCATTCACATTCATTCACATGCAAGAACCCTCCGAATGAATGATTCAAATGTGCCAAGAAGTTCCTTGACTCAACAACGGCTTTAACAAACCCCAAATACCAAACTGTACCTATATTTAGAGATTCACCAGCTGCAGGACGTTGAACGCCGATCTGCTGCACCCGGCAAAGAGAGCATGAATTTGATCGGCGGTGCATATGTTTCTTGTGATGTGATACGTATCCGATCATCTGAGGTGAAGATCAATGTGATGGCTTTTAGTCGGTAATATTAATGTGGATGGAGAAATATCAAGACTTGGGACCTTCGTTTTCCGACCACTTCTAGTTTCACCTACACGCACGTGACATACCACATCCCGAACATGAAGATTCGTTCTGGACTCAGAACTAATTGTTCGTGGAACGCGAGGGTGGTATTAGATCGATCTGGACACCAAAAGTAAAAGACTGTGTGTGGAGAGTTTGAGTAACGTAGCATATGAGAACCAAGCCATAATCACAAAGTGCTGCTGCAATATTTCGATCAATTAACTAGGTAAGCTGATTGCAGGAAACAACCGTAGAAGGTTTTGCGAACAAATCCATTCTCGGTTGTCCTGGAAAGGTAATTGGGTAATCTTTCTTAGAAGACCCCAGAATCTCAACGCCTTATTTTCCCATCTCTACCAAAACTCACTCTCCATGCACATCTTCACATCTTCACAACTTCGCCATACAATCCTTAATGTAAGTCTTCGTATCCTCCTGCGCATCCCGCGCTTCCTTCAACATGTCTGCCAATCCAATAAAAGCATGAGGAGCCCCAGTGTAAATCTTGATAAACGCCTCTCCACCCGTCATCATCCATTTTGTAGCCATATTCACAGAATCATCTAGTAGTGGATCTTCCGTGCCGCATGTAAACAGAGCACTGGGTAGTCTACCGCGAAATTTCTCAAGGTTTTCGTAGTATGGAGAGATGAGAGGATCTTTTTTCTGCTCGAAAGTCATACCTGGAAGGAATGCATCAACAAATTTTTGCATTAGGTTATGGTCGAGCATCAAATTGCGGCGACCAAAATTTCGGCATTGAGGAAGCATTGTTAGATCATAGATACCGCAGTGGAGAACAAGTCCAGAGAGCTCAAAGTCGGGCTGCTTTTTGAGGAGATGGAAAGCAACAAGCAAAGATAAGTGAGCACCAGCACTCTATTGAGTAATATCAGCAAATGAATGATATGAGAGTGGTAAATCCAACATACCTCTCCCCCAATGAACCTTAACGAGCTACCAAAGGCTGATTCCGCATTATTGACCAAGTATTCTCCCACATCAATACAATCATTCGGGCCGCATGGGAAGGGATATTCAGGAGCAAGTCTGTATCCAACTGAGATGACAGCGAGGTCTCCGGCATCAGCATAAAACTGAAGTAGCGTATCGGCAGAGTGCTGGTCGCCAAGGACCCATCCACCGCCATGTATGAGACATCCTATTGCTTTTGTTTTTCTGCGTTCCTCGGTGGTTTTGCGCCAAGTAGGATAGACTAGGCGGCAAGGAATGGTTCGACCAGAATCACGAGAAGGTATCTCTATGTCGAGACCTTCCGGCAAGAGTTTGGGTTTGGGAATGGGAGTTTTTCCGGCATTTCTCATCTCACGATATTCTGATGCACCGATCTGTAGATAAGAAATAAGCAACGAGCTAGAGTCAAACAGCTTGATGGACAAACCTCAAACCATTTTGGGCCATCTTTCAATACATTAATCAAGTGCTCGTTAGCTTCAGCTGTTTGCGCAGATGTGTTCTGAGGCGCAAACTTTGCAACGTCGATGGAGATATCTGATTTAAGTGGCATTTTCGTCAAACTGAGGCTTGGAGATAGTTTAGGTGTGGAGTTTACGACAGTTGTGAAGAGAGAGAGAGAGACAGATTGATTTAGGGATTATGAGTGAGAACAATAGTCATTTTAAGCCGCTAGCCCTGGAGCTGTCGTAGAAATGTGAGATCATCTTGACTCACGTTGTTTGCGCCCATTTTCATAATTGCTCCCCGATATATGAAGCGAGCCTCGGGTTGTCACTAACCCCCGCCATGCTTTCTCGAGATTCTTTGAATCTAAAGCCTACTCAATGGATCAGAAATGAGATCGGATTGTGTGTGTTACACCCGCGGAACAATAGACTTCCTGTGACGTCCCTTAATTAACAGATCCCCTATGATGCTTATCTCACAGCCCGTGTAACAACCTAACCCTCGGAAACCAATCACAAACTCTTCTTGACGACATGTGTTTCAAATGGCTTGGAGAGAACGCCCTTCTTTAGTTATTCGGTGCGATAGATTGAGGCAAGCGGCATAATACATTTCAATAATTGGTTCTGTCTTCGTAATTGTAATGGCCAATTTCCAACTTTCCAACTGCTGAACTATCATCTCTTTGGTCTGCTTTGTACTCGGTCACTAGCTTTTGCATGAGGCGCATATCGACCATTCGAATTTCTCTTAGGTTTCTCAATTGGTATCTGACCGCTAAGCAAAAATTTGCTATAATTTACCACTGCGAGAAGTGTCTTAAACGGAAGGCTGGCAATAGTACTGAAAGCTTGTAATGGGAGGGTCATAGCTGAAGACACCCAATCGAAGACTATTCCTAAAGCACTGCGTTTTTGCGAATTATTCGCTGCTGCTGCCGCCAAGGAAATAGCATCGTTCAAGCGTGCTTCCAAATCTAGGAGACGACTTTCCGTTTGGAATGACTGGAGTGTGGCACGCTTTTCATAACGGCGTACAGCTCGGTTGAGAGCATCTAAATCTGGCTGCATTGTGCGACGAACCTCTGTAGTAAGAATTGCAGATTGTTTCCCATTCAAGACCGGCTCTGGCGCAGTTCCGGCAGATGACTCCACGTTCAGGGCTCTAGTTTCTAATTCCTCTAATCTTCGGACCAAATCTTGAGTTTCCTCCGAGGTCTTTTCACTGGAGCCATCGTACGGATTCGAATTCACAATTCGTTGCAAATGCAGTGTTCTTGCTCGTAATAGCCTGACTAGATGTGCCATTGGTCTCAATTCTGATGCTAGTAAGAAAATTGTTAGATTGTAGTTCGAGACCAGTCCTTCGGACGGTCGGCTTAATTGTGACCTTATTGAATGTAGTATATATGCTCCGGCGATAGGAAATACGAAGCATGACAATAAAGCCAGGATTTCATGAACATAGAGTTCTTTTGTAGCAGTCTCTTGTGCGGGCTGACGTCGCCTTATATTGGGTGGTGATTCCGGGATCGGTTTCTCATCCGAAATACCTTCAAGGTTCTCATTCCTAGAGTCCAATACGCCTTCATCCCCACTTTCTTCCTCTCTAGCCATCTCCTCTTTATATTCTTCTTTTTTTCGAATAGACTGGGCGGAGTGATACCAATCCCCTGAATAATCAGCATTCATTCGTTACTTTGAATATTCCCCGCACAATTCAACATTAGTTTCACTAGTAAACTTTTGTTTACCACCACTTTAGTAAACTTAAGCGGTAAACAAACACCAAGGTAATTATCCCAAACTCCTCTACTATTATTTCAAAGTTCTTAGGAATGGCAACTTACAAGGCACTCTTACAGACCAATTCAGAAGAATGGCAGCAAAACCCAGCAGCATAACATCTGTTATGATGGAGCTTCCATTTGTAAAGAAAAGACCCCCAATAGCCGGCAGAAGAGCAAAGGCCAAAGGGGCGGAATCCCAATGCGAAGAATCATGATGATCTTCCTCCTTTACATCGCTAGGTTTCGGACGCAAGATATCATCCGTCGAATCCCGCCAACTTCTATTGAACTCGTTCAGGGAATACTCCGAGAAATTCGAACTTCGCCGGCGACTTAACCCCGATGAAGGGATTCCATCTGTAGACCACCGATTGGAACGTCGTCGATTCAAGGTGGCGGTAGCTTCATCGCCGGGAATGGTCGAGGTTCTGCGTCGTGGGGATGCACTTGCCGTTGGTGATGAGGATTGCTGGTTGTTATTGTTGTTGTTATCGTTGTGGGGGGGAGTTTCATCAACCATGTTGCCAGGAAGGTTCATGTTCGTGTGTTTCGGGTGGATCTACTGGGGAAGGAAGGGGAAGGGATCTGATCTGATCTGATCTGATTTGATTGAAGCGTGGGGAAATGATGACGCGAACCCGAACCGCGAATGTGATGAAAATAATGGGGTCTGCCCAGGTGGTATTTGATTAAGGTTAAGGTTATTCTGCAAGGTACGGGACGGGTACTGTAGATCTTATAGCTGGAGATATTTGAATGTTCCAGGTTTGTTTGGATATAAAAGATTTTATAATGATTGATATCTTGATTTCATGATTTCATGATCAATTTGATGAGAAACAATGAGTGTTACTTATAAACGAGATGAAGAGAATAGGTAAATACAAGAAAATAGTTGGTTCTACCCTACCTACTTCTGTGTCGCATTCCCCAAGCCTCAGCTCGTAATGTACGAGCAACGGCAACGGCACCCTCCCTACGTAATTGATTACTAGCAATCTTACATTAACACAAGGTAATTCCATTCCTACCTACTACTAGGTAGTTACCGACAACATCCTTTCTTGATGGCCCGTCCCGAATAGCTTCATACTCAAAATACCGGCAGTCTATTATCATAATTGATATCTTGCCACTCCCCTAATAATTCTATCCAGTAGATATCAAAGGTCTTGATATATCTCAATTTTTTCCAAGTTCCTGATTAGTGCGGAATTAAGGAGTTTGTTTCCGCATTTCAGGCTTTCTCAGCCAGCCGTGACAGCTTTAAAGCATTTCAACATAATTTAGCAACGCTATGATTTGATTTACGTTTCAAATTCTTCAGGTTGTTGAGCTCATCAAAATTGAATTGAATGCCGATGGCAATTTCGTCTTATTAAGTAAATAAGAGGATTGATTCGTGCTCGATTTATTATTCAAGATAAAAGACAATATTGAAGTGAGTGTCACGTATTAATTCGGGTCACCATTTTCTGGCTTGATGTTAACCTTACTGCTTTGATTTCTTCACCCTTGTTGCTTCATTGTATCACAGAAAGTATTTCCTGAACCAGCTAAGGATACAAAAATCCAGCCCCAAATCTAATTTTTCGTCGATATGGCCCGAGAAATGGGCAGCTGCTGGCTTGCAGCTGAACGGTACAGGACTTGCACACATAGTCGAAATCTTTGGTCAGCTCACCGGAGAAAATCCCTCTTTTGAAAATCAATGTTTTGATATCCAAGTTCAAAATAACATTTTTAATATCTCTCAAGTCCCCGCGAACACACAATCAAAGCACGCCCATAAACCTCTCCCTCCCCCTCTCCACAAACCTCAACGGCACCCTATCCTCCTTCGCCATCTTCAATACAATCTGCGCTTGATTACACCTCCTAAGCACCGCCTCTGTTTCTCTAACCGCTTTCCCATAAACCTCTTTCCTCTCCTCTCTATCCATCTTCTCTACTTCTTCATCACTCGCCCATCTCGATACATCGAGTTCTACCGAATATTTCTGGAATATCACAGCCAAGACAGCAGTGATCTCCACCAGCGCAAACTTTTTCCCCGGACATTCGCGCAGCCCCGCGCTAAAAGATATAAACGCCCCTTTAACAGGTTTAAACAGCATTGAAGATTCCCCATGCAAAATTTCCTCTTCCTCTTCCTGCATCCCACGCACCCTCTCAAACTCCGCACTTCCCAGTCTCTCATCAGCACCCCTTTCTCCCCCCCTAGAAACCAGCCATCGCTCCGGCACAAAATCATCCAAATCCGTGGTCCCGCCCTCCAACTTCTCATGCGGCCAATACCTCGGATTCCGATTCGTGCCCACGGTGTTTAAATGAATAAAACACCCCGCGGGAACAATCATCTCCTTTCCATCGACGCTCACCCGCTGTTCCCCCACCGTCACCTTGGGTATCGTCTCCGCGATCGGCATCAATCTCAATTCTTCATTCAGCACCGCGCCCACCATACTATTATACAATCTGGAAAATTCACTCATGTATGTCCATTCCGCAGGAGGCTTTGCACCAACAATACTATCGATGTCTTTCTGCATGGAATGTTGGGAGCGGAGGGAGATGGCGAGATAGACAAAACAGAGATGGATCGAAGAAGCCGTGGTTTCATGGCCGGCGAGCAGGAATATGAAGGCGTTGGATTTTATTTCCGATTCGCTGAGTGGTGCATCGTCGCTCTGTTTGGACTTGTAATCGATGGGTGCTTCGTTGGATGCTTTGAGCATGTTTCCTTCATAAGTTGTTAGCGCAACATGGCATTTTTGCTCGGTGAGTTTCACAAACCCATTAAATCCATCGTCACTTTATCGTGTTCTCCCGCCGCCATTTGTTTCTTTTTATGTTCGAGTAGCTCGGTCACGTATTGGCTTGTTTCTCTTAATGCCGTATAGGCCACTCCATGACTTTTAATAGGAGAGTGTTCTTAACCCGTTAGTAAGATGCGAATTGCCCAGCACTAAAATTCTCAATGACTTACTTAAGATCCATTGTGGCCATATAAATATGAGCTATATCATCATTAGCATCTCTGTATCTCGAAACCTTCCAGCCCATCCCATCCCACTTACGATAATACTACCCAAAACCAAATTGATACAATCTTTAAACCCCATGGTATGATCTCCAACCGGTTTACCCGATCCCAAATCCGGACCTTCACTTATCTCATCCTCTCCATCCTCATTCCTCACCCCTCACTCTCCTCCCCCTCCCATAACTGCGGCACCCCAAACCCCGCGGCACAAATAACATGCAAACTCAAGATCGCCGTATCGCTCCCCGCATCTCCTACTCTCAACCCAGCATTCATTTTCCCGCTCCCCCCTCCCATCCCTTCATTTTCATTTTCATTCCTCCTCCCCCAAACCCCCACCATCCCCGCCGCCTGCCTCAAACTCTCCCCCCCAAACCAACCCCATATTTTTCTCTCCAAAGCTCTTCCCCACAATCCTCTTATGTCTCCTCCACTCCTCACCCTCCGTCGTCAATATATTCCTCTCAAAAAGATCCATCAGCCTATAATTCTGAACCGGTTTAACGAAATCATTTTTCCTCGCCGTAAACTGCGCTATCAATTCCGCATTAGTGGTGCGCAAGAGATTGAGATTCGACGCCGCAAATATATACGTATCGCCATGGACATCGTACGTGGTACGGAGATTGAGAAATGAGTTACGGTGGTTGGCTATGCTTTTAGGATATTAGGATGATTTCCTCGACGCGAATCTTGGGGATGGGGAGAAAGAGAAAAGACGCACGAAATCCATTTCCAATGTTTCGTCCAAGACAATTTCTTCAAGATCGGAATGAGAAATTTCAACGTCAAAATATTGCGCAATCCAATCGGGGCAAGCGCTACCAATTCCTCATATCAGCATCAGCAGTCCCCGTCACTTCCACCCTCTCACAACCATCAATCGCCTGCACTCACGGGTTTCAATGACCGGGAATCCGGTCCTCTGCGCCCTCCTCCTGTATTCCCTAAACCCTCGATACGCACTTCCCACTTTCCATAACACCAGTGTCCAAAATGCCAACGCGAGGAAGAATATTCTAACCATACCGAGCGCGAGCTGCCTTGCAGCGACGATCCAATGCCGGGAGAATCCAGTACCGCTATTGTCCGATGCATGTGAAAAGTGACGAGGTTGGATAAATCACGAATCACGAATCACAAATCACGAATGTCCAAAAAGAATCAGCTCGAAAATGATGTAGACAAATCCCTGATTGATTGATGGATCGATGGTCTTGATTTGCTCTTGGCACGAAACAAAAGAGTAAAGTAAACCGAGTGGGATTGGAAAATGTGTGTGGAATACCTCCGGGCTAGGACTGTCTGTACGAGCATGTACCTGTACCCCTCATCTCAGCCCGCCCGATGGATAATTCCGACACCTATCGTCGTCATCATCATCATCGTGATCGGCTCTCGTACCGTGGTGAATCATTTCATCATGCAATCGAATGAAAAGGTGTCTGGTGGAATAGGAATAGGAATAATTCGCATAATCATACATACGTACATACGTACATATCTACCTACCTACCTAACTCGAGAATCACCACTATTATTGTCTCGAGTAACCTCATCTATTCGTTGCTTCATTATCCACATAAAACCACATCCATAATTCACATCCATAACCATAATCCACACCCACCTCCATAATCCACATCCACATCCACCCCAATCCCTCAAACCCAGACCTCGTAGAGACATCCCATCCTATCCTATCCAGGAAAAAATCCATCCATCCACCATCCACCCACCCACCCACCCACAAACACAGCGCGTAGCACAAAGTCCAGAAGGTCCAAATCTCCAAAGCTGAAAACCCCACCGCGTCCCCTGAAAAGGCACGAACCAACCACCATCGCACCCATCGCACCCATCCACCCTTGATCCAGTAAGTCCCTGACGCCACTCATTGTAACCCCGCTGCATTTTTGTTTGCATAATGTGTAGGTAGGTAGATAGGTAGGTAGGTATCATGTAATTATAGGTTACCTAGCTTATATTTATACATATATATGAATAAGATTCTCGCGGACCTACATACTACTTGGGTTATTTATTTACTACCTAGGTAGGTAGGTAAGCCGATCCATCCATCCATCTTACATGTGAATTCCATTCCATTCCATACCTATCTTACGAAAAAGTTCCCGAGTTGACATACCTAGATACCTAGATACCTAGACAGTACATTTTGTAACTTACATATCGCTTATAACGGATGTAGCGATTGAAGACTAGATAGGTAACCAACCTTAGGTAGGTACCTACTTATTAGGTACAGCTTCCAAGGATAGGTATTCAATTACCTAGCTACACCAGCTTGAGTACTTGATTATTACTCGTACATACATACATATATGCATATCCATCCATCCATCCAATATACGAGCAGATAGATAGATATCTAGATAGATAGAGATAGATAGATAGATACCCAGAGAGATAACCTAAGCAATTGGATAAAACAATCCACGGATTTTTGAATACTTCATCTAAATGGGAGTCGGAATGTGAGGGCCCGATAAAATGAGGGTTTGTTTTTTTTTAAGGAGGAATACAGTAGGGAGAGAGGTAGGTAGGTGGGTAGGTGGGTATACAATAGAATAGGTATCTTATCCTATTGTCTTGCACATTTCTAGAATCGGATTGGGGATTTAAACGGTCAAATCCATCCCATCTCATCCCATCCCATCTCATCCATTCTCATCTCATCACCAAGCCAAAGCCAAAGCCAACCGCCCCTCCCAAGAACCCAAGAAAATCTCGTTTGGATAAAAAAAACCCCCCAATTTCCAATTCCATTTCCATTTCCATATCCATTTAAATATTCCAATACATCCATTCCCGAGACAATACCAACATAACCGTGACAAGACCCCTACAACCGCCATCCCATCCCGACCCCTCGGTCTAGATCGCCGGACAGGCTAAACGGACTCTGAATGATGACGGTACTTACTGAGTGTGGCCCGGAGCTCCTGCGCGCTACTGTATCGGCATCTGAACCTAGGTTAGCTAGCTAGCTAGCACTTGAGGGGATGACTTGGAGCGACCTGGAAAGTCTTGGGCTTTCTTATCTCCCACCCACTCATGCATAAATGAACAAATGAACAAATGAAAAAAATCAATCGATTAACAAATGAAGCGCGCAAACAAGTAAAGAATCAAAGAACCACGCAAGCCCGCAAGCCCAGAAAACGCATCATCATCTTGGAGTGGTCTTGGAGATTGATTGATAGATTGATAGATAGGTAGATAGATAGGAATGCACGCATGCACGCACGCACGCACGCCATGAAATGTTGGGATGGTAGATCATTAATTAATAATCGTCCCAAAGCTTCACAATGCAGAAAGGCATCCATCCATCCATCCATCCACCCATCCATCCACCCATCCATCCACCCATCCATCCACCCATCCATCCACCCATCCATCCACCCATCCATCCACCATAGCTAAGAAATGGGCATGAAAACGCGAGATTCTAGATTGTTGGCCTTGCCTTGCTTATTTATTTATCTATTTATTTATTCCTTGGCTACCATTTGCATATCCGTTTCCGTCTTGTTTCCGTTGAGGCTGCTTTTACTTTTCACCCCTCCCTTCTTCTTCGCACTCGTACATATATATCCATATGGATAGGTATGTATGTATATATATACATATTAGATATACATCATCGCAACCGCACCAACAGCGATCCTGTTCCCACACCTCGTTAGGCTCTTTTGGTCATCATACATGCATCCATCCATCCACAACATCCACACACACATGGCGCAATGCAAATGCAAACGCAAATGCGAGTACACAAAATCAGGAACATTCATATCCATCCATATAATAGGTAGGTAGATAGGTAGATAGGTAGAAGGATAAATAGGTAAGTAGGTACATGCACATGCAAATCATAATCATAATCATAACCATCAAACAAAGTCGCACGCACGCACGCACTCCCGATCCCCAAAAGTAGAAGTACCGTGAGTATAAATATTTGATTTGATAATTCCAGACCGGCTCTGTGGTGCGAGTGAAGTGTCTAGACCACTGGACGCACACGCTACTATCTATATACTTTCCTGGCTATTTTGTTTTTTTCTTTGGCTCGTCCCTTCCCCTCCCTGGTTTCTTTCTTTCTTTCTTTGCTTCTTTCCTTCTTTGCCTAATCGACGGCTTGCCATATAGGTAAAGATGGTTCACTCTTGTTTGCTCCGCACGGTTTCCTTTTCATACCCATTCCAATTCAATCCAATCCCATCCCATCCAACTTCCCCCCCCCCCTTTCCCCCTCTTCCTCAACAAATTAATAAGTCATCATGTAAAAATACCCATAACCATACCCATACCCATACCCATACCCATAACCAAACCAAACCAAACCAACTCTTTCCAACCAATCCCGACCCTGAATATAAGATATCGACCGACCGACCGACCGCCCGTAAGTAATAAGTCCGAGTATCCGAGTATTCATTCCCGTTCGTATGAAATCCATAATCCGGAATTCCATATACAGAATCAGATTTCCTTTTCGTTCATGTAGCCATCCATCCACCCACCCATCCAGTCATCCAATCCATACATATCATTATCCTTGCGATCCAAACACCATAGATAGAGATACCAATAATCCAACCAATCCAAATTTCACTCCTTCATAGACGGGAGATGTCGTAATAACAAGACGAGATGAGACGAGACGAGACAAATTGTGCATAGAGATACGTACGTGCTCGTCCATGTATTAAATATCACCCCAATCCAAATCCAAGACCCAAATCCAAGACCCAAATCCAAATCCAGATGCCATCCGAGGCCAAGAGAAAGAAAGCCCAAACTTTTCCACCACAAAACCTGCCAGCCAACCAATCCAATTGCTTCCTCCGTCCGTCCATCCATCCATCCATTCAACCAACCCACCAACAAGACAAGACAAGACCAGACCAGACGGCCAAAACCACGATGAATGACAAAAACAAAATTAAAACGTGCGAAGCAAAAAGAAAAGAAAATAAGCTCAAGAGAACATCATCAAACCAATGAGTTCCAAATCCACAAGGGGAAAACGTTCGATCGCTTGCACCACCACCTACCCCAGCCAACAAACACCCTCCCCGCGCCCCCCCGGTCTCCCCGCCCCTTTTATGCATATGCATATAGACAATAATATGCCCGCCACAAATGCTATGTATGTATGTATGGATGGTATTCGCACGTTTTTGCACAAATGAAGAGAAGAGAAGAGAAGAGGATAGAATAGAATAAAATAGAATAGAATAGACTCGATAACCACCGGCCCCGCGAGGAGTGTGAATGAAAACTCCAGATGACAAGATGATGTTGCGATGAAGAGATGAAGTTGAGAGAAGCCGCATCTTCCACATCCGCATCCGCATCGCATGCGCGAAAAAGAAAAAAGTGAATCGCAAGAAGCCTCCACGCCACACGCTTTTGGATGAAACGTAAAAGAGAGCCCCATGCCATGCCATGCCATCCCATCCCATCTTAGCTTTTCCCTCTCAGCCTTGATGCATACTGGGGTCCGGTTTGAGATCCGCATCGTGATGTGCGTACCCATTATTATCGAGAAAATCAAAGGTATTATTGTGGTGCTGATGGGTGGGGAGTTGGTGCGGATGGCCGAGGCTGCCGGTGCGGAGTTGGCTTCCGATTTGAGGCGTCGTGTCGTATTGGGCGCGATGGGGTAGTCCATCGAAGTTATTATGGAGAGGATGCGGCACCGTGTGAGAAGGGAGCAGGGATTGGGAATTGGGGGGAGGGAGTTGGTAGGTATTAGATGAGAATGACTGCGAGGAATTCGGCGTGAAGGTTTGCGATTGCGGTGAGGTTGTATAGAAGCTTGAGGTCGGAGAGGCGTTGCTGAAGTAAGATGGCGCCCAATTGACGTTTGTTTGCTGAGAAGTCTGGTATTGAGCCGAAGACATGGAACGCTGAGGTTGATCCTGTAAGCTGGGACTCGTTTGCTCGTTGAAGTTCACCCGTGGTACATATCCAGCCGTGGTGTTGATATAAGAAGAGTTATGCATATGCTCTTCTGGTTGTTGATTGTACCGGACTGGAATGTGTCGATGCGATACATATATGTTGTCGTGATCTCGTTGCTGGCTGGAATGCGATGGCGCCTGTTGAGTTTGTGATACTTGCATAATGGAAGGCGAGACCGAGCTATGCGGAGTCAATATCATTGGCGAAGCTTCCATATCTTGAGGTTGCAAATCATCGTCCTCCAGTTTCATCCCCTCATCTGGTTCATCATCCAGAATTTCCGCTCCGTTTCTGTCACCATACATTACCTGAATGTACGTATCGCTAGCTAGGAAATATTAGCCATCTTGTTCGGGATCTGAATATTACTTGAGCTACTAACTAATCTCGCCATTCTTGTATTGCTCTTCTTTTCGAGCAACCTTGAAGATTTCCTTTAAGAATGGTTTTTTGGCAGAGTTCTCGGGATGATCTTTCTCGGTAAACCAGTTTGACATCACCTCCATCGTAACTTCTTCCAGTTTCTTGACGTTGAGACCTAGTTTTTGGACGGCGGGACATTGCTTATGGTGTGGCTCCACAATCATTTTCAAAATATGTACCAACAGGCGTATTCTCTCTAATTAGATAATTAATCAGAATGTTTTCCGCTAAAAAGGTGAGATCAAACTTACCAGGCTTCAGGAGGTGATCTGGTTCTCTGTGACGAACTAGGAGCTCTCCACTTGTGGTTGGCCACCATGGTGGAGCCTTTTCAGCTCCCTTAGTATACGGGTAGTGGGTCTGCTTTCTAGGCTCAACTAGCTTTACGAAAGCTTTTCCCATGATTTTACAAGAAGCTTGCTGCATATCCTTGAATCGACAGCTGTAGAATTTGGTGACTTCTTCCTCGTCACCTATCTTCAATTGCATCGTCTTTCTCTCCACGATGGGACTCGGCGTCTCTTCGCTGGATTCATCATATTGGCGATGATATCTCTTTGTCTTTTTCGATCCTGCTGAATCATGATCAGAATCATCAGAACTTTGTCGAAGTTGACGATGTCGACGCCTCTTTCCAGCAGTCGAATCATTTGCTGAGAACCTCCGCATACCTGGTCCGTTATCCATGCTAAAGTCACTATATCCGCTATCTTGATTGTAAGCTGTAGAGATGATAATTAGCAAACAAAGGGGGGATCATGATCGTTTGAAAAGGACTGACATGCTGAATTTGAAAATGAAGCGTCCAGACTAGCTCTCTGTATAGATTTGTGAAAATCATTCTTTAAGTGTGGCGAGAATATTCTCGGCTGGAAGTTCGTCAAGGTCTGGGAAGTGTAATTCACTTCCCGTCCATCGTCAAGAATAGCGATGACGGCAAACTCCTTCACTGGGATACGGGCGCAAGATCTCAAGCATTCTTCCACGCTCTAGGGGGATATTAGTTGATGTCAATATTCATCAGAAGAATTGATTGACATTCTACGTACAAGAGGCAATTCATGTGGGTGGGGGCGGTGTGGTGTAATCGGTGTAGGTCGAGCTTCATTCAGTGACGGTTGGCTGCAATCGAATGTCCTTTCAACGGTACTGGGCCATGATTCACGGCCATAACAATCCCTTGACTGCATGGAATTCTCGTGCTGAACCATATTGAAGATATGAGATAAGTAAGGGCTCTGAGTCTACGACTCGAGGCGGTGAGATTACAAGTCGAGCTATCGTATTGATGATATACTTGACACCCTTAAGGTCCGTGAACAGGGAGACCAAATATAAGACGTATCAGGAACCGGGAGCACGGGAGACTGCTTTAATGATTGTTCGACTATCTACTATTTACTAAAAGTATTAGCGGGGAATATGCATGATGGAAGATCCAAGTCTGTAAGGAGATTTAAGACATGGAGATAGAAAAAACAAAGTTGTGCAGCTCACATCGAAACTCGTATTAGTATCATACACCCATAGTAACTATGAGAAAAGGATTCGTGGGAGGGGAAAAGAGGTGGCGTTATGTCTGGCTTGAAGATGGGTAAGGTAGCACAACCTAAGCCCAGATTCAACCCAGATAGGTGGAGAAGCTGAGGTTATAGTGGCAGATTATCGATTGGGGCGTTAGAGTAAGATAATGGTTCCAAGCATGAGACCAAGAGTGACTACTAGGTATTTTACCAGCGTCCCGACCGAGTATACTTTTCCCGAGACGAAGCCGTACGGACCGAATATCGGAATTTGTATCCGAAACACTCGCAGGTTCACTCGTAAGTAGACAACAAAGTAACGTAAGATTGCAAGAAACAGAGGTGCTGAAGAGTGTTGTTGAAAGTTAGGATACTATCGTCTTTTGAGCTGGGTCAGAATTGCTTTTCTCTCATACCATCCAGTTGAGAGTTTGATTGCCGCTATATCAAGATCAAATCGTACGTCCAAGCGGATTTGAAACACCAGCCTCTAATAATATTAGGAGACTGTAGCAGCCTTGTAATATTATGTTAATTTTCAGGGTCTTTTTTCCCCGCCGTTTGATCTTCGAACCCTTGAGTCGATTAGACGCGCGCGGGGAGACCTGATTTGAGATGGCAAGTGAGACCAGTATGGATTCGTGAATCAGTGGAGATACAATCTCATAAAATAAGGATCAATGATAAATATATGATCGATCCACAACTGTGTGTAAAAATGAGCAACTAGATGATAGATCTCCGGATTGAAGGGGAGAAAAGTAAAAGAAAAAGACAAGAATGAAAGAAGTGCTTTAAGATAAGAACATTCGAGTAAATTCCGTAGGCGGCTGCATGAAGGAAAGAGAAAAGAATGGGTGAGGGGGTCAGTATGACAAGAAAGCCCCAGTCGCTGGTTGTAGGACTCAAGGCTTAAGGTTAAACGAGGTTCTCAAATAAATTCGATGCGCTGTTCAATATAATATGGTTCACGGTTGGTTTACTTTTACAGTACTTAATCTGTTGTGCTCCTGTGCTTCTATCTGGGCTGCGTTGATTGTTCAGTGGTTCGTTGAATATTAATGTCGTGCTACCAAGTTGGAAAAATAACCAGAATTGCGACCTACAACGATTGAATATTGATCCTGGCCAATATTAGACAGACTCTTTAAGCAGCGTGAAGTGGGCGGTGCCATAATTTCCAAGAGTATTTGATCATCGTGGACACCCAGATTGTTGGTACAGGTTTTCAAGCCTTGGAAAAAACTTCGACTTCATGATTGACGGAAATCCATGCTATCCATGTTTGTTGTTGCAGACACATGGACCACTATAAGAGATCAGCAAGGGATATTGGGAATATACCACGCAACGGTTCCTGGGGGGGGGGTTTCAAACAATCCTTGAAGGTTGCCTTACCGTCGTGTATATATATTACTCGGCTTGGGCTAATGGGTTAATTGGGAGGCTGTTATACGATACGATGCATCTTTGTATAGGCTGTACTGTATCCGAGGACTACCTACTAGGTAGGTCCTACACCATAATGGATAATAACCTCGAACTAGATAAGAAAATATTGATAGTATGATATGAATACTATTTCAGTAAAGTGCAGTATAGTATGCATAGTTTGTGAAAATGTCTTTTTTTTTTCAAATTGCAACTTCAAATATTGGGGTTTATTTTGGTTTTTTGACGGAACCGAGCAGGGGGATCTTTTGTTGACGTGACACCAGGGAATTTCCTTGAATAATCAAATAATGATCTGGTACATACACAAGAATATCATTGAAAACGTGGGGAATCGTGGGGAAGATCAGGATCATGATCATCGGCGGTCCTTCGAGGATGAGGATTCGGTTATAAAGTCTAGAACTAGTACCATGCGGAGGATCCTTTACTTGGAACTTGGAAGCATGGATTCGAAGAGTGAGGGGCGCATATGGCGGAAAAGGCAAACAACTTGTGAGACCATAAGATTATGATGTTCCCTTAAGTGGTGAAAGAGGGAGAAAAAAGAAAAAAAGAGTATATGCCTGAAAGTATGCATATCCAGGACTCTTGTGGCTTTTCTTAGTGTTACCATAAAGATTATTAAGGTTAAATACCAAGATTATTCAGTAAGTATAAATAGATGCCTAGATATATATGGTATACCTATTTAGGAAATAGTATTCGCTTTATGTTATAAATATAACATTAATATATAAGTATACAATGAAGTAGAATCAAGGTAGATGTATTAGGCGTATTAGATATAGATATATAGGTGTCTAGATTGAGAGATGAACAAATAAAATGAAATGATAAGGTTAACCTACTCGCGCTAAAAGAATGGTCTGTGCTTAAGGTTAATCTATCTACGCACTATAAATTTATTATTTACCTACCTTCCTAACTAGAACTACTTTGGTAGCTCTTTTTCTTCCCGTCTACCCCCTTTCCTATTACTTGCTTTGAACCTTTTCCGTCTTTGTCCGCATTCTTATACTTCGGTGGCCACCCGTCTTGACTATTAATGCAGAATAAAGAATCTCAACATTTTGCTCCATACTTGAGTACTGTAATGTATTGTCAATGTACAGTGGATGCAAATCGATTCAAATGGCGACATTGAGGATGAAATGACTTGCTAATCTTATAATTAATCTATTGTCAGTCTCCAGAATCTAGATTTTCAGCTTCTTATGGCCTCTAGAATTATGTCACGAATTCATCCGAAATCCGAAATCCGAGTTTCTTTTTCTTTCTCTTTTTTTTCTTTTTTTCTTCTTCGTCTTTCTCATTAGTCTTCTTCGTCTTTCTCATTAGTCTTCTTCGTCTTCTTCTTCCTTGCTTCTCTTCGTTTGCGCATCGCTTGTGTAACCCAAATTTCAGATCGTACAACATGAAAACGGCAGTTTTTGTAACCAATGACCGACTCAAGGGTCCAAAGGCTAGACTTAAAATCTACGGAGATCGTCTGATCTATCCGAATCCTGTTTTTTTTGGCAAGCATGTATGATTCCCATTATTAGTACAAATTTCAATGTTCAATGTATCTTCGGTTGGAATATCTGCACCCGTCCACAGGAAGTCTTCGTCTCAATAAGTCTTGCATAGCATGATGCACCCGTCCGACCTCGTCTCCCAACGCCGATGTGTTCGGAGAAAATCCCCCCGTCTCCCTCGAATATCAAGCCAAACAATGAACGAAGCAGTACCGAATCGCATCACGATCAACATGAATGGTCGAGGGTATACTTCGCATGATCGCCATCCAAAAGTCTATCTCTCTCTCGGAGAATAACTTCATGGATTGCGTCAGGTCCCGACCGAACATGCATATCGGGAAGCGGTGAAAATAGTAGCATTTGACGTGCGTTTGAGGACTGCAGGAGGACCATTGCACGATCAGTCTTGCACCATGCTTCAATTTGAAATTTCCATCAATCATCACGGAGATGAAAAGATGGTGATCAGAAACAGAGTAGTGCTCTTACTATCCAAATTGGCCAGATAGGTTGTCACGGTATATTTGGCAACGGGTCATCACACCCCAAAGCTCTGAGTAGAGGGGTTCTGAGGTCTACGAGTGATCCAGCCTTTGGAATTCCCAATAAAACATTGTACACACTGTCATTTGTTGCCATTGCATAGCAACCCAGTCTAGACTTCATTATCAGGATTCTGCTAAAATAAGATCCAAGCCCCCAATTATGTTTCTATTGTCGCCTGCCAGGTTTACAATTCTTCTTTAAAGTGTTTTCATCCACGAACATCAAATGAAATGCCTAAGATACATATGCGGTTTAACAAATACATGCTTTGTAACATGGTATCGTCAAACTATGACTTCAAGTCAATTCATAGTGTTTAAACTCCTTGTGGTACTTCTTTAGTCTCGCTAGCATACCAGTTGACTAAATGTTGAAATGTTTGACGTGGATGATTACGTTTCCATCCATTTCATTGGTCATGAGGGGTATCAGAAACGCATTTCACTTCCTCTAATAGTACTCAAACCGCTTATCAACATCTCCAAGCCTTGTCAAAAATAATAATGTACTAACAGAAGTTCTGTTTTAGACTTCAACACAAGCTACCAGCCACAAGAAATAGGTGCCACAATTTTATGTTGAAGATTGTTTCTAAATAGTTCTCAACAAAGTGAAAGTAGCACATAATAACGGGATTATCTCCTCTCCGAGTCCCTGTCTGTTCCTTGCATGAATCCGAAGCATAAGATACCCAAAAGAACTCAAGCTAATATTCACCACACGTATTTCTGAGGTTACTCATGATGTTATGAATTCTGTCAAAGAGCACACGATCTTGAAGAAGTACTCGTACAAAATCCTCGGAAGCAACTCCTTACGCGTGTCTGAGAAGAATCTTATCAATGCCTCGTACTTACATGTGTTGTCTATCATTGCTGTAAGCCCGCCCTACTATATTGGTTGATTTACAATCACATGCATTTATGTACAAGTCAGATAATTCTGCCCCGCTCTAGTTCCTCGCCACACCCACCCTGGAATTGTGACAACCATATGTTACACCAGTTCCTTCCAATCCTTCATCAATCCTGCCTTATCTGAAATTGGTATCCAATGAAGCCAGCGTATGAGACCAGCTATATCAACGATTGCATATCACATCACCACATCACCATATCACCATATCACAATATCACCAGATGTTAAATTTTTCAATCTTTAATTGAGCTTCAAATATACTTTTCGAGGTTCTCTGCCATCAAAATTGTGTGACTACACCGAAGGCTCAAGGCCGCCCTAATGCCAAATCAAGCGCGGGACCGGCTCAGACTCCATCATGCTACACAACGATCTAGTCTCACAAAAGTGTTTTTCCACGTTTTCTGCTCGATTTCTATGGAGTGTACCTCGTCTGTACCTCCTATCACTGCATCGGTCCTTACGGCATTGAAAGTAATTCATACAAGAAGTGATGGAACCCGAGTTGACTCAACAAAAAACACACAGCATCCGAGAATTTCAAATTGCATCTTCCATGAAGGGGGAGTAAATGCCTCACAATACTTGCTATACTATACACAATTATACTCATCCAAATGTTCCCATTCCAGCCTCGTGGTACATCGACCCAAACTTTCGAGAAACGCCATGTTGACCTCGTCATCATTCCAGCTCATGACCACCTCCAGTTCAAATTCAGTCAGTGAGTCCGTGCTTTGAACAGTTCATTGAACGCAGGTCTTTCAATGCAAAACACCATTATCCCGCCTGCACACAACCTTGAGTAGCACAAAATTAACAAGGTTTACTGAAAATCCCCGCATCTGCATTCCATGAATATCCTCAGAATCTTTCTTCGATTAAGGTTATTCATTATTGTACACTGATATGGTAACCATCATTACGCATTTCTGCAAGAATGGGGTGATCCTTCTATTTCCCCTTCAGTGCTTCATGCTGTCTTCCGGAGTACAACATCCGCGGTTGGAGATTACAGATTATAGATTACGGATTACTTACGCCTAGTCTCTTCTCGCTTGTAGATAATGCTGTGCCACCAAAGTTTCTTCTCCAGCTTTCTCACCCAGATCTTTACTCAGTGCCGAACTTTCATAGAATATCTGTAGCAAATCACGCACTTCGTATCCCATCATTGCATCCCATAGACACAGCCTTCACCATCCATGTAATATATCTCCAATCCATCTCTGCAACGGCAACCACAGACATCCACACGGGAATATACGGTCCGAAATGGTCCTAATATTCAACAAAAAATCCCCATCAATCATCCTCATTAGCCACAATCTCATATATAGTCGGATCATTCCTCATCAAACATTGCCACGCCACTCCACCACCCCCTCGTCTCCAGAAAACCCTCCATTTCGCCAAGGATCTATTTTCCTTTCAGATCCACATTTAGGAGAAACCTCCGCGTTCACAGTGCCTAACTCGTCCATTGACTCATTTCCTATTTCGTGCTACCAAGGTTGTGTGTGGATATTTGGAATTTCTCACCTAGCACACCACCATACCACATCCACCGCGCATTTACATATCCACATCATACATTCACATATTCACATATCCACATATCCACATATCCACATCACACTATTACCCATACCCTTTAGCCCCCAAACCTGCTTTTCCCTTCATTCCCTGACGTTGCACCTCACGAACCATCCGTACCACACATCTCCCCACCCAACGTTCCACGACACCCACCTCAACCTTCCTCGCCCGTCACAAACCATGCATACATACGCTCGGACATCCGAACCATCCAAACCATTCCATTCATCCCAACCCCAACCGCAACCCCCCAGCAAACCTTCCACCCCCTTCCATCCACCCCACACAAATCCCATCTCAAATGTTCCATTTCTCCATATTCTACCATTTCGTCCTCCCACGCACCCTCACTCACGGAGCAGACTCCGCTTCCTATCAGGACCCTGAATGTCTGCCCAACCAAGCCTCTCACAACCATATCATGTCGTGTCACCCCCGGCGATTAGCTTCTCTTCGAGTCATCAGTATGGTCCTACGTATTCGTGTTTCGATTTGTGGCGAGGAGAACTCGGCATGGTGGATGCTACTCGGTGGGTGTGTAAGGTGAAAGCTGAGCTCAGGCTTCCAGGTAGGTAGGAAAGCTGGACTGGATGATATGATGCCAATTAAGGCACTCTAGATGCCAAAATCCCATCGCGAAGATGAATCGGAGAAAGCTCCTTTTAATTAAATGGTACAAATTAAGTGAAATTAAAATTAGTTCATATACACGTGCTCTGAACTTCTGGATCTTGGCCAGAATATCCCTGACGGATTGAGAGGCTCTTTTCACTGTGGATGAGACAGTTTCGAAATCCTGAGCGATAGCGGCAGTGATTTCATACCACATCATACAGACATTCAATGTAATAAGTGGTGCTCCAAACAAACAGAGTTACAGAGAAACCTCCATAAAAACCGACGCCATAGCCACAAGGATACTAGACCTCGGAGAATTCTTGATCTCTCTATCGCAAAACCTGGAATCCAAAATCTAGTCACAAATTCCCATCCTACACTACAGGATTTATGACTCGCTCGCTACGTTATCTTCATCTCCTTCTGCATCTGCATCTTTACAGCTTTTTTCCCCTCCTCCCCCCACCCAAACCTTGCTTCCCGTTTCACAACTTCATGCCCCTTTATTCTCTTCAACACAAATCAAATCAAATCAGATTGAAAATCAAGCTTCCACAACCTGATGCTTTCCCCATCGTCTCTTATCTTATCTTTCTATTTCTATTTTTCTATTTCTAGTTAGATATATCCATACACAAACATCATCTCCTTTCCATTAACCAGCTGATATAATCCCTTCATTTTTCTTTCCTCCCCCCTCCCTCCATCTCCCTCCTCCATCTCCTTCCTCCGCCTCCACAGCACATACATAAACCCTCGACATTCCCGGCCAATACACTCAGAGACCTCTCAAGAGTCAAGCGACAAGATAGTGAGACGAGTGCAGACTGAGACTCGATAATCAATCACCTTCTTTCATGAACTACAAACTGAATGTTCCCCCCAAAATTCTCATTCTCATTCTTATTCTTATTCTCCCATCATGGTCCCCCTTTTTTCTTGCCATTAAATCAGATTCCATTCCATTGAATCCATTCATACCTAGGTAGGTAGCTATTACACCAATTGATATGGAGATAGTGGAAAGAACTACTGTCTTATCTTCCCTTCCCTTATTCTCATAATCCCATATCCCACTCCCCGCTAATTCCTCTTCCCCCCCAAAAAGAAAACCTCCCAATTTATGATATATAACCCACTAATATCTATCTATCTATCTATCTATCTATCTATCTATCTATCCATCCATCCATCCATCCATCCATCCATCCATCCATCCATCCATCCATCCATCCATCCATCCATCCATCCATCCATCCATCCATCCAACATCAAAACATCCAATAGAACCCAAGCAAAAGCAAAAGCAAAAACAAAAACAAAAACAATCCTTTAAATAAACCCCATTTATATCATATTAACCACCACCTTCTCTTCCCCTCTCCCCCCTCTCCTTCCCCCCATCTCCCCCTCCTTTCTCATTCTATACCTACCTACCTACCTACCCAAATAAATAAATAAATAAAAAAAATATATATAATTTAGAGATTTAAAGATATTAAAGATATTGAAAATATTAAAGATCTAAAACGCTTTTTTATTTATATACATCTATATACACCCCCCCCATCTCCTCTCTCTATCCCATCCCCATCCCCATTTTTATCCCCATTTCTATCCCCATCCCTATTCTCATCCTTATCCTTATCTCCATCTTTATTTTCATTCTTATCCTTATTTCTATTTTCATTTTTATTTTTATCTTTATTCCTATCCCTATCCCCATTTCTATTTTTATCCCCATCTTTTTTATTCTTATTCCCATCCCCATCCTTATCCCTATTCCCATCTTTATCTCTATTTTTATTTTCATTTTTATTTTTATTTTTATTTTTATCCTTATCTTTATCCTTATTCTTATTTTTTTTCTACCTTTTATCTCCCATCTTTTATCTCTCCATTTTCTCTCTCTCATCTCCCTCCCCTATCCCTTCCCCATTTCATCTCATCTCATCTTATAACATAACCTCAAACCCAAAACCTTAACCCCAAGCCTCAACCCCAAACCTCAACCTCAAACCCCAAAAATCACATCTATACCCAAAATTGTAGTTAATCCACGATACATACAAATACAAATACAAATACCAACAAACAACAATCAACAATCAACAAAAATATATATAATATATATATAAATAATAAATATCCATTGGAACCAGATAGGTAGGTAGGTAGATATACAAAAGGATTCCCATCATCCCCCTCCCCATCACCATCACCATCCCCATCCCAAACCTGCCCCTTATCCTCCTTATCCCCCTTTCCCCATCCCCCCTTTCCCCCTTCCTCCTCCTCTTCCTATCCTCCATATAAGATAAGATAGAGTACAATCTACAAGCGAGCGTTGAATGCACTTTCCCCACCGTGACCCTAATTACCCATCATGATCCATGTTCATGATCCATTGATCCATCATATATCCATCTCATCTCACACGAGACCGGTCCGGTCATCTGCACCAACCCCAACACCGACCATCCCCTCGCTCTCCCTCCCCTTCCTATTCCCCAAAATAACAAATAGACAATGTGCATGTCCCAAAAACCTCATTATAATGCACTTGAATTAAGTTTGCGGAAATATGCTCCTTTTCTTTTCCTTTCCTTTCTTTCTTTCATTTCCTTTCTCATGCCATCTCGCCTATTTCCCTCTCCCCTCCCCTATCCACCCCACCCAACCTTAAGTACCATCAACCTCACCTCACACTCCCCTCCAACCCCGCCTCCCTCACCAACTTCCAAAATAATCCCCTCTTCTCCATCAGTTTCCTCGGGCTATCAAATTCCTTCACCGTTCCCTGTTCCAACACCACGATACGATCACTATCCAAAATTGTATTAATGCGATGCGCAATCGTGATAATCGTGCGCTTAGCAAACAAGGGACTCCTTAGCGTCGTCTGCAAAAGGGCATCCGTTTCCACATCCACGGCCGCCGTGGCTTCGTCTAGGACCAATATATTGGATGGTGTGAGGAGTGCTCGTGCGAGGGAGACGAGTTGTCGTTGGCCTTGGGAAAGATTGGATCCCCTGTACCGGAAAAACTTGGTTAGCTTATTCTTCTTCAAAAACAGGTTTTTGGGAATTTTTTTCGGTTGAAAGTTAAATTATGCTCGTGTTTCTGATAGTGGTGGTGGTAATTTCGGTGAGATTTTAGAAAGGGAAGGCATATTTCAAAATGGGAATGTTTGAGCGAGGAATGAAATGACGCAATAAGAAATTGCAAATCAAAATTCGAGGATAACGCAAAGCATGGCAGGTGATGGTTATTGTTTGCGACGTTGGGCAGTGATGTGGTGATAGGTAGGGCGAGAAGGACGAAAGGAAAAATGGAAACAGGAGGGTGCTCGGAAAAGGGTTCAGCTTATGATAAGGAGATTGTGTCACGAACCCTTCTTGAATTTTGGCTTCCAAACCACCATTCATAGTCGAGACGTGATCTTTTAGCCTTGCATGTTCTGAGAGGAAGATTGGTTAGCTAGGGTTTTGGTATAACACGCCGCTTGCAGTATATGATCACTCATATCCCACAAGCAACGCCGAGTATCTTCGTCTAGGGTCACACTTACCCAGTACGCTCCACAACTCTGTGTCATCATGTACATGACCTGGATCAAGGTTATCGCGAATCGTTCCTTCGAACAGAGCCGCATCTTGGGGAATAATCGCCAATCGGCGTCTTAAGTCGAGCAGCCCTATTGTTGACGTGTTCAATGCATCAATGCTAATATTACCCTCGCTCGGCTCGATGATCCGAAATAGGGCCAGCGTCAAACTAGACTTTCCTGCACCTGTTCTACCAACGACCCCAATCTTCTCGTGTGGCTTGATGTCGAGATTGATATTCTTGAGCACGAGGTCCAAGCCTTCGCGGTATCGTGTGCTATAGTTGTGAAAGTGTACTCCGCCCGAGGCAGGCCAACTGATTGGTGGACGATGTCTGTGGATGACTTCTGGAGCTTCGCTCGGTAATCTAGCGTACTCTAGAACACGTTCAACGGACACGATATTTGTTTCCACTTCAACGGTTTGACGAACGATCCAATTCAAGGATTGCGTGATTTGAAGGGCATATGACATCGCCAGTCCGACAATACCGGGAGATAAACCACTTCCAGTGCTTACAGACACAATAGAGAAGCCGGCGGCGGCTAAGATAATGAGTGAGCCGAGAAATTCGAGTCTCACGGCAAGCCATCTACGCATCAATGATGTCAGTCTAATGTAATGTTCCAAATATTCTTGGGCATCGAGTAATTACTCTGTGCCTGAATAATCCGATTCTTAAGGAACAAGTTTCACTTTGAGGTGATCACCAATCACGTGTCTGATCACATAACTTGGATTGAATGAAAGGATTATATAACATACCGGTTACTATTGATGGACGGGAAGTAAGCTCTCAAGTTAGCGTCTACTCTCCATTCGTTTTCTTGAGTGAATCGTTTTTGTTGACTAAAGCACGGACAAATTAGTATCCTGACTGTCTTAAAAATCTCCGTTTCCGAAGTCTCAGGAAAAACCGAGTAGGCGGGTTAGGCAAACGGGAACGTCTATCAAGTTTCCTTACCGATAAGCTCGGATGGTGCCAATGCCTCCAAGGGACTCCTGGAAGTGGGCGTAGATTGGACTTCGGCTGACGCTGTCCAAGCGCTTCAGCTCACGGGAAGTGCGGAGGTAATAACGCTGCACCCAGTAATACACGCCTGACAGCGGGACGATCAAAAGAATAAAGGCCGGGGTAGAGACGGAAATGACGACCAGGGTAAATACTGCCCGAGCAGTGTTAACAAATAGCATATTGAAAGTCCTGGCAAGTACCTGATACGGGTTAGAACGTGTCAAAATACAGGGTTATACTTTAAAGCTACTTCATCTATCCGATAAACATCACTACATTCACGCTTGTTAGCTTGTGGTCTGCACAGATCCGATTTCGGGAATGGATGTAACACAGCATTCAAATAAACAAATTGAAGCCTGGATATGGATCGAAGCGCATATGCACCATGTTGAGCAAAGCGGGGAGGTCACCACGGCCCATCCTCGCAATCAAAAATATACGGAATAATACTGTTGAAGAATTGTGCCGACAGCTTGCGCCAATCACAAATATTCTGATACGAAGGAGAAATTGAAAGGAAAAAATTACTATTGCCGACAACGTACCTTGAAAAGCGATTGAGAATTCGACCAGCCGGGGTAGTTTCGAAAAAGGACATTGGAGATCGGAAGATGGCAAAAGCCATTCGCTCATGAAGTTTTCTCGAGGCCTGAGCGGGTGATATATTAGCTTCCGTGGTTGCTTCTGCATAATGCGAGAACCCGCTGCCTTGTCGGGAGTCTTACCTCGATAGAACAGAAGATCCACAAGATTAAGGTCTGGATAACCACAAGAGCGGCAGACCCAATGCCAAAACCAAAGTATACACCAATATACTTGCCCACATTCAGGTTCATACCGTTTTTGTCGTTAGCCTCCGCCCAACTTTTGAGCCATACGCTGCCGCCTGTGAAGGATCAGTAAAAAGTAAATCAAGTGCGGGGGAAACGAGGGGAACCGACTGATCTGTGCCGTTTGAGCACCAACCAACATGGCCAAATAAATTAAAACTGCTGCGAGATTACTAGTCTTGGCGTATTCGGCGTACACTAATTAATGTTAACATCTCTCGCCGTTGTCAGGTGTTTATGTTTGCCTACCATCCCATTTTACCTTGCCTTGTTCAGAATGTTCCTTGCCCTGCTTAGATTTCGAAGGTTCTTCTTCGTCGCGAAGTTTGCCTCTAGGGCCTCTAAAGCTGATTGTACTAGCACGTCGTAGTGTATTAGAGCTTCCCTTCCTCTTTTTGACGCCTGATCCTCCAGGTCTAATAGGTTGGAGTTGTGCTAAATGTTCTTGGGCCTCCTCAGCCTCGTCCTTTTCCTCCTCTTCGCCGTTCTGCTCAAAGTCAAGTATTGTTGAAGAATCGCTAGTTTCAGTGGTTTCAGAGTCTGTAGACACATCCTTGTTCTCGGATGTATTGATCAGATTTGCAATTTCCCCTCTTCTGGCGATGGCCTGGTCATATGTACCGCGCTCGATGATTTTGGCATCTCGAATCAAGCAAATGAGGTTTGCCTCCTTAAGAACCGGAATAGAATTTGTAGCAAGAACCCTAGTCTTTCCACTGAGTAATCCAGTTGGACCAAAGACATTGTCAATTAAATGTCTTCCAACGTGCTGATCAACGGCGGATAAACAATCGTCGAGTAGATACACATCGGCTCTAGCGTAAACTGCTCTTGCCAAAGTCAATCGTGCTTTCTGGCCTCCACTTAAAGAGATACCACGCTCCCCAACCTCGGTTTCATCACCATCTGGCAATTGAGCAAAATCTTCGGTAAGCGCACAAGCCCGGACAGTTTTATCGTAAAAGATGGGGTCAAAACGGTGACCAAAGAGAATGTTTTCCTTAACACTGGCGTTCATAACCCATGGCTGTTGTGCTACATAGGCTGTTTTTCCATGAACCACTACCTGCCCCTTAACTTTCCATAAATCGCCAAGAAGTGCTTGTAAGAAAGATGACTTTCCTGCTCCAACTCGGCCAACAATACAAGTGAGTTCTCCTTTATGTGCAGAGAAATGAATATCTTGTAACACATTGCGATCAGACTTTCTGTCCCATGAAAACGACGCATCTCGGATCGTTAGAGACTCTTCACCATCGTCTTCAATGGCACCTTTTAAGATAACCGCATCAGGCTGTAACTCCTCGGCCGTGAAGAAAGATGTCAAGCGCTTGACGGCGACTGAAGCCTCAATAATAGAGGTAATGACCATCGGGAGAATTGCCAACGGGAATGTCAATAGATTGAGCAAAGTCAAGGTAGGGAACACGATATCAGTGGTTAGTGGAGAGTCGGCAGTTAACACATAAACAGCGAATGTAGAACAAGAGACCAAGAATGGTGTGGTAGACCAGGTAAAATTGGCAACTGATTGAGCAGCACCAATCTTGCGTAGAGTTTTCAACTCCTGGTCGTTTCTAACAAAGTTCAACTTGGCCATGAAGGCGGAACTCCAAGCATAAAGCTTGATGCTCTTCATATTATTGATGATTTCCGCGATCAGTCTTGTTCGAGAATCCTTATTTTTCATCTGCTCCTGCTGCAACTTTTTCATCAGACGAGCGATCAAACCATTAATGGGGATCATTAGAATCATGGCGGCGACGCCAGCCAACATCGACAATCCGACTAATTGGTATAAGGATATCATACAGAGAATGATTTGATATGGAGCAGACCACAATTGTTGCCCGTATTGGGTAAGATCTTGTAATCTTTGAGTATCAACAGCCATATAGTTGACAATATCTCCAGTAGACTTGCTAGCTCTTCCTTCGTTCGATAACTTGAGTGACTTTCCGTAGATTGCTGCTGTCAAGGCGGTCTTAATACGCATACCGGTTTCAAAGGCTCTCTGAAAGTATTGATGCAAAGCCATAGTTTGACCCACGGAAACAGAGAACATGGCCAAAGCTATGGCTGCTCCTCGAATTACAGGCTGGGGCTCATCGCTCGAATATGACTTGACCCATTTGATCAACAACTTTAAAAGTTGTGGCTGTACAAAGGCGAGGGAATCACTGACAGTCTTGAAAAGAGCGCCACGGAAATATGGTCCACTGAAAGATCTGAAGATAGCCATCCAAAGAGATGGCTTCTTCTTGTGTTCAATTTCGTAGTCCCAAGCCTCCTGAAATGTCTCGCTGCATGACTTTGTGGTATCCCTCTTGGCCAAATTCCATAGATCGTCCTCTGTCAAATATTTCTTATAGCCATTTTTCATCATAGGGGTCATCCAACCGAACGTGAGAATCGAAAACACAGTGGCATATTCGACAGGACATTCGTCCTCATCCTCCAATGCTGAATATACACTCTGTTTCTTTGGCACAAGCCACTCCAAGCCAAATTCGATCAACGACAACCCAAAGCTAACACAGTATGCGATGAAGTATGGAAGATGCTCGTGGTATATTTGTTGGGATATCAACGATCGTAGCTTGACTGCGTATGCGATGTTCAGAAAGAGCCAATAAAAGAGTACAACGCCGTTTGGATTCCGCAATCGGGTATGCTCGAGCCATTGGATGCTAAACACAACCCCAAGAGATGCGATTTGTAGAAGACTGGTCCAAAATCGGAAATCGCCCGCCCATACATCTGGATAATTAACTATTTGTATAATGAGTTGCCATGCGACTGAGATTGTAATTCCTATTATGATAGCCTATAGAGCGCCGCGTAAGCCTTTTGTCCATCGTTTCATCCCCCCAAACTCGCCGAACAACAAGGAGAAAACCATACCTGCTTGAGCCAAAAATGCCAATCTTTTTTCACCTCCCCCGTCGTCTTCCTCCTTACAAGCCACCATATAGCTATCGCACCTCCCAATATTCCAAAGGCCGCCACCGAGCTCACCCACACATCCATAAAACACGGGGTGAAGTCATATCGATGAGGACTCAAAGGTCCCCATCCCTCCTTGTTACCGCATAGCGGCTGTGATCTTGATATATCCGCAGTGAGATATCCGTTACCAAGTTGCTCCTGCAATGCGCGGAAACCAGAGAAGGAGCCGGTCTTGAGGATGCCCTGCGGTGAGCTAACGACCATGACCGATATGTGATACTTTGTGTACTGAAGCCCTCCTTCGATAGACGATAGAGGTGTCAGAACTGGCGATATTGGTATATGAAAGAATATTTCATTCGTTCTATGGCACAATCAATGGTGGAAGTGGCCTCTGGGAAGTTGGACGGGTTTGTTTGAAGGACCGACAAGCTACACTAAATACGGATTTAAGCTATGACGGGCGATTATTCCCTTGCCCTTACAAAGCAACAGGGACAAGAACAGCAACAGCAACAGCAACAGAAAAATACCTAGAAAATCCGAGTAATGCGCTTCAATATCAAGTGTTAAGAAATGGGTCTGATAATATATATTGATATTGGGATTGATATTGATACGCTGTTTAGAAATGGAATACTGTTCTTACCTAACATTCAGATGAATTGGAAGATTCCGATTACTAGGTACGTACCTAGGTAGGTAGGTAATATGTAATATATCTACTGGATCTACCTACCTACAGTCAGTACCTACCTACCTGGGTATCTACCAGATGACCGGCTCTTTAATCTGGGCAATGATTGATAATTGCGATGGATGGATGTTAAGCATAGGTAATTTTGGTCATAAATGCTTACTTTACCTGGTACCTACCTACCTGGGTAGGTACTCGGTAGTGGTAGTACTATCCATTGATTAGACGTCATTATAAGATCTTGCCAGGCAATACATATTAGATAAGTACTCGTATCTTACCTATCACCGGGAAGCTATTTCTGTACATGCAAAAATCTAAGAATTAGGTACCGTACACACCTACATCTGTTGTTTGATAAATACCTACCTACCTACTCTGATCTACTTTTACTCTACTCTCCGTATTTGTAATCTTATATTATATTAGGTAATTCATTATCAATTCATCAATTAAATTACAGAGCACTTTTAGTTCATGGTTACTAGGTATTTATAGTTATGTAATAAATAGTAGGTAGATTCTTGTATTGATGCGTGTGTTAGTTAAGTCTTCCTTATAATTGTAGATACCCAGTGGGCCAATGCAAGTTACAAAAAAACAAGAGCTTCCTTGATTAAGCTAGAAGCTCTCCTAGGGCCACAGTCCACAATCCGCAGTCCACAGTCCACTCTCACATGCATTGATCGTGATCTGATCTCCGGGGATGTGAAGTAGGTACCTATAGGAGGTACTGTAGTGGGGCAAAATATGTACCTAACATGTAAGTACCAAATAATAGCTTTCTATCTGCAGAAACCTCAATTGAGATGTATAAAAAATGCATTTGCCTATCAAACAAGAAAGAAGCGGGAGAAGAAATTTCATCTGAAACGCCATAAGCAAAATAAAGAAAAAGACCCCGAATTTTCTGTCTAGGACATCATTCCTCCAACCCTTCCCGTCAGAAGCATCAGAGATCATAAAGCAAAAGCTAGCCTACCATCTCCAAAATCCCTAATTCTCCATGAGAAAGAATAAAAAAGTGATAAGTCGATACATGAAGGGTTGATAACATTGTCTTTAATGGGTATCATCTTATCGCAGTTGTGACCAACAATTTAGGAGAAGGCCGCCCAACAATCTCAAGACTCCATCATCTAGTTCTCTGAAGGACCAGCATCTTCCTTCTTGGGTGCCAAACCAGCACTTTGACATGTCTTCTTCCATGTCTCAACCTCACGCCATGCTCTCTCACATTCGGTCTTCAACTTGTCGTTACTTGCACTGAGTTCCGCAATGGCTTGTTCTGTGAGAAGTTTCTCAAGTGTCCATTTCTCAATGTTTTGGGTCTCGTTCTCCTTGAGTTGGGTGATGAATGCAACAGCTCTTTGTAAAATTGATCCTTTGTTTTTCTCACATCCTGGTACAATCTTTGCTAACTCATTGATGCCTTCATTGATGGTTTCACGACGACGTCTCTCAACTAGAAATTGGTCAGTATAAGAAAAGCAAATGTGGAATGTGTCAAATAATAATCACCTTCTTTGTGGTTATCCTTTCGGACTTTATGCCATTCATCAGATCCCACAACAGGCTTGGAAGCAGAACCTCGACCTTGAGATTGATGTTGCTGTTGCGAATTGTCCATGAAGCTGTTGTCGGGTTGCTGGCTGTTATCCATGAAAGACGAATCTTGATGGCGATCTTGCTCAGATGCTTGAGAAGCAAAAGAGACGTCCGTTGGCTGTGGAATCGTCATGGTTGGATAGATGCCAGCAAGTGCCGCAGCGGCAGTAGAAGAGGCGTTGGCATGATCTGCGGCACCGTTTTGATGGTCGGGATGAATTTGTTGGTTGTGTTGAAGGTTGGCGTAGTTTTGCAGGGCTTCTACATCCCCGATCTGCTGATTGACTAACGATTGGTCACCGGAGTCATTGACAGAATTCGGGGAAACACGCTTGTTGTTAAGACGCCTCGTGTCATCAGCTGATTCGGAGTCCCGCTTCCGCTTTTGTGCAGTGTTGCTCATATTAGCATTCTCTTCCCGCATAGCATTTGCTACTTCCTGCAATCCTGAATGTTCAAGGTCCATATCTGCCATTGCGATAATATATATGTCCTCGTGACAAGGCTTGCACAGTGATTTGTGGAGGATTGAGAAATCTACAATCGTAAGGCGCAGATGACCTCGAGGGGTTGGTAGATAGATTTAAGGCTGAACTTGATCTTTCGCGATTTAATGACGTGTCTACCGAGGTTGGCACAAGTGCAACGGCAGTCTTCTTCTAGTGCAATGGATACGGCTGCTACGGAAGCAATGGAGACGTATCGGTGACTCGCTCTGATGTGCTTCGAAGCGCTCAGCTGCAGTAGTTCGTTGCCGTGATCTTCGAGACGAACGTTTCTGTGTCTTTCGGAGTCGTACCTACAAGGTCAGCACGTGTCATTGCAGATAAAGTATCACATAGTAATTCAATCAATAAGTTCTTGAGTAAAAAAAATGAGATATCAATTGATTTTGTGTTGTTGCGCTCTCTTGAAATGTTGCAACATCCGATTGATAAATCATCATGGATCAACTTTTCGTTGGTAGAAGTACAACAATTGTTGTACTTGAGAGCAAACAGGATTATTGCTTTTTTGGGGGGTGAACATCGCAGGTAGTTACAATATGATATTGATATCGATATTGATGCTGCTCTGCGAGATGTGACAGTGGGAGGAAGCATTTTCTGTATTTGCGGTCTGGTGATTATGAATTGCAGGAGAACGGTAATGTCCGAAAGAACTAAAAAAAAAACTCATGTTGCGTGGAGGCGAACACTAGATCTTTAGGTTCCACGAACATGGAAAGATCACATTTCTTCAATGTGCAGAGGCGCTTCTATTTATGACAACCTGTAACGGATGGATGCGACGGACAGGCACAGATTGATATAAATGATCGATCTTGGAGGCTTTTCCATTGTGGAATCTGAAAATCTGGAACTTGGAATTTGGAATTGGGAATTGGAGAATTTGGAGGATTTTTGTGTGATTGATGATATGATTATGAAATCAGCTCAAGCATACCTTTTTATTTATTTTTGGTGGGAGGGGTACCCGGTCAAAAGGGTCGGTTTTTTTTTGGTTATCTTCCTCCCTTCCTTTTTGCCCGAGGTCTGGATGGATGGGATGTGATGCGACAAGTGAAATAGTTCAACTTTCAACTTCTTGGATATTGTCAAATCTCCAACCAACTCAACTTCTGGATGAAAATAACTGTGAAAATGATTAGCAGAAGACTTTCACTGACAAGATTAACAGATTTCATCTTAGATAAACTTTGTCTTCTTTTGATTGAGGATGGAAAAAGATATTGCGACACAAGGTCAGGTGGTGTTATTGATTAAGATGATCACGAGGGAATTACCATACCAGTATTCTTGAATTAAGAGACCGAACTGAGACAACTTTCGGATTGGCAACCCTCAGATTGATATTCGATAGACCTTCTTGATGGCCCTTGGATTGATATTGGATGGTGATAGCCTGTGGTGCTGGTACTTTAAGTGTCAAGATGAAGTAAAATGCAACACACGTGAAAAGAGATCAGGTGTAAGAGAGATCAGGTGTGAAAGAGATCAGGTGTTGTGTTTGCTTCTTGTGCAGAGTGGGAGAATTTTAAAGTAGTCCGGGCATTGACGCTTAACTTAATTGAAACTAGACTCTTCGGCACCAAGCTTTAGTAGGAAGTTTTGGGTGCAAAAGCCCACGTAAAGGATTAGGTAATCATCATCATCTCTGATTAGTAATCAATACCTATGGAGTCGGGTACTCTACACACTGGTAGCTGGCAAGGTAAAGACCAAGGGAAGAATCATATGAGGTGGCTATAGCTAGTAGGGTAGGTCAATCAACTGGTACCTATCTAATAATAATACCTACCTAGGTATCTATCTATCTACCTGATTGAATATTCATGAACCAGAACTGACCCAACAGATATTCAATAATAACTTAACTTAAATCATTCAGTTCCAATTACTCACATCCATACTTCAATTATTATAACTTTATTATCCATTCACAAATTGTCCAAACCTTTTGTGACAATAGGTCTAGGTCTGGGTCTGGGTCTGGGTCTATGTCTAGGTCTACATGAATCTAATTACTCTACATTATCTTATATGCCAACCTCTTTGATGGATTGAATCATTCATTGATTGTAATATCCATCCCACCAACATTGTCTATCCTATCCATACACCCAGTTCTCCAAACTCCTTTACTTTACTTTTCTTTACTTTTCTTTTCTCTTCTCTTCTCTTCTCTACTTCCTCTTCAATATACCACTTTCTCTGTATTGTTTCGCATACAAACTTCTATTCGATATGGCTGATTTGATTACTACCAAGCTGAATCCTGATACTCAGCTTATTCTTGTAACTACCTACCCAAGCATCCCGCGCCTGTGCTTATAGCTAATCATATCATAGGATCAACCTTTCCTCCGACTCCCACTCGATTTACTCCGCAAGAACTTTAAGGTCGCTCACTTCAACGTCGAAAAAGAAAGTACAAGTGTAAAGGCAGCTCTCAGAGAGACCGCAGATGCTTCCCTAAATGCAAACGCATCTCCAGATGATGTTCTCAAAAATGTCGACTCAATGTTGGCTCGAATGAGGGGTTTAAAGAGGAAGCTGAACGCATGTGCAGAAGAGGAAATGAGACTACAACAACAATCTCACGCTAGAATAAGATATTTGAGCTCCTTATATGACATGAAGAGTCTGGAGGATGTAAAATATGAAGAATGGAGCAGAACACGACTGGATCGTTTATTGGTGGATTACCTTCTGCGAAACGGATACAAGGAAAGTGCTATATCTTTGGCGAAAGAGAAGAACATTGAACAGCTGGTGGATATTGAAACATTTATACAAATGAGTAAGATAAGAGATAGTATATTCAAAGGCAAAGTTGCCGATGCACTATCATGGTGTTCGGAGAATAAGAAAGAGCTCCGGAAGATGGAGGTAAGGATTCAGGACGCAGGCTTTCATACATGTGCTGATAACTTGTTCAGAGTAATCTCGAGTTCATGCTCCGTTTTCAGCAATATATCGAGTTGGTAAGAACACAAGATCAAGTGAAGCTGGTTGACTCGATTACACATGCGAAAAAATATCTTTTACCTTTCAAGGAAAGCTACCCGAAAGAAATACAACAAGTTTGTGGACTTCTAGCATTTTCTCCTGGCACACGAGTATCTGGTTATAATGTATGTTAATCTCTCGACGAGATTCCACTTTTCTAACATTTCCTCAGCAATTATACAGCCCAGCCCGCTGGACAGAACTCGCCGAACTTTTCACAGAAACACACAACAGCTTGTTAGGTCTTCCATCAGTACCACTCCTACACGTCGCACTGTCTGCGGGGCTATCTGCACTCAAAACACCCACCTGTCACTCAAAGCACATATCCTCCATCTCCCCAACTTCCTCCTCCTCAGCCACCACATCCGTCTGTCCCATCTGCAGCCTGGAGCTCAACGACCTTGCTCGAAACGTTCCATATGCACAACATACCAAGAGTCACGTAGAAAGTGACCTGGTTTTACTACCCAACGGTTGTGTTTATGGATTACAGCGGCTTGAAGAGCATAGTCGAAAGGCGGGCTTGAGTGATGATAAGATTAAGGATCTGAGGACTGGTGAGGTGTATGATCGTGAGAGGCTTAAGAAAGTCTACATATCATGATGGGGGTGGTGGTTGAGTGAATTGAATAATGAATACGCTCATCCTCGAGCTTCATACCGTGGACTTTTAGCCAGTTCTTATAGTACCAATATACAAACTCGTATACTCTCAAGAAAATAGGTTCATTCTCTTCAAGATGCTCGAGCTCAGCTCAGCTCAGCGTGCCTCAAAATGTGTAGATTGTTCTCCGTAGTAGAAGAATTTGTTTCTCATCTATCCTGTTATGTTCTGTTCTGTTTGATCTAGCATTGTAGTATAGATAGACCCGACCGGGGTTTTTATAGACGGAAATTGCAATTGCAAGGGTGGAAAGTAATGTCTTGAGCAAATAAATCATCTTTCGTCTTTCGTCTTTCGTCTTTCGTCTTTGAATAGTTGTTTTATTTTATATTGTTGAGTTTTTGTTTTTTGTTTTTCTTTTGTGTTTTTCCTTTGTGCATGAAGTACTTGAGTAGGTAGATGGGTAGGTAGGGATAGGATGAGGGGGATAGGATGAGGGGGATAGGATGAGGGGGATAGGATGAGGGGGATAGGATGAGGGGGATAGGATGAGGGGGATAGGATGAGGGGGATAGGATGAGGGGGATAGGATGAGGGGGATGAGATTGGATGGGAGTTGAGTACAACTTTGATTTTATTCGGGTGCCTAGGTAGGTCTCTAGAAAGCTGCAGTTGGATAGACTTGTGTGTTGGTATTGGTAGGTGAAGGGTAAAGGGTATGGTATAGTTAGTAAAGTTGGTATACTAGGTAGGTAGGTAGGTAGGTCTTCTACATTCCTTTCCATCCAATTCCTTGTCTTCCAATAGAAAAACAAATACAAAAGGCAAAAGGCAAAAGATGAGACCCCCTCTCCACTCTCCTCTTCCATTCACCTCGTTCCACCTCGTTCCACCCCACGAAATCAAAATCAAAATCAAAATCAAAATCAAAATCAAACCTCAAGCTTTCTATTCTCTTTCTTATCCTCCTCCTCCTAAATCTAGCTCCTCTCATCTCCTCTCCTCTCCTCTCGCACGTAAATAAGACCTCCCCACCTCCATCCCTTTAATATCCCATACATATATATACATATATATATACACACTAAATTAAACGAACACCAGAAATCAGTCATCGGCCATCAAGGTAGTTAGGAAATCAGCCATCTAGATTCTAGCTTCTAGCTAATTCCCTCCTTCATTAGGTACCTACCTACCTACCTACCTAGGTACTAGGTAGGGAGTTTGAGTTCGAGTTCATGGTGGGATGGAGATGTATGTGTGTGTATATATATATTAAGGCGAAGGAAGAAAAAGAGGAAAAAGAGGATGAGGAAGAGGATGGCAAAACGAAGGTGCAGAGCTAAGGCTGGAAATTTGAGGGATATACGTGGATGGATGAAAAGATGAATGAATGAATAAAAGGATAATGATTTGGAGGGGCGCAGATATATATTCGCAGATATATATTCGCAGATATATATTCGCAGATATATATTCGCAGATATATATTCGCAGAGGTGAAATTAGCAATCTCAAAGGGAATCTCATATATGATGAGTATATTATATGTATAGCATAAAGGAGAAAGATTAGCGAGCTCGAGCTCGAGCTCGAGCTTGAGGGAAGAGGAATTTGATGATTTAGGTTTTAGGTCTTTATATAAAAAAGATACTGAGAATGAGAATGAGATTAAGAATGAGGATGAGACTGAGGATGAGGATGGGGATGAGACCCCCGAGCGAGGCGATGCAAATGGGCCAAAAAAGTCCGGTTTCTATACAAGTTATTAAGCTAGCCTGAGGGCTTTGGTATGTATGTATATATGTATATATATATATATGAGGAAGATAGTGATAAGATAACGGAGAGGAAGAAGGAGCCAGACAGGCAAGCAGATGGAATGAATGAATATAACAATACAAATCTTCCATCCTCATAGAAGGAAGGATTGAGAATTGAAGATTCAAGAATCCAGACAAGTCCAAGGAATTTCACTTTGACGCCGAGATAATACAATACAATGTAACACAACATAATACAACGAACAAGATATCGAGATCATAAGAATAAAAGTTACAATCATGGATCATCATTATTATCAGCACCTATGTACAAGTTAAGTACCTATTAAATATCTCTCTTCCCCTTCCTTCTTTCTTTCTTTCTTACTTACTTTCCACCCCACTGGATTGGGATTGGCACCCAAGAATACCATTTCCCTTCCCTTCCCTTCCCTTCCCTTCCTTTACTTCCCGTGCCATTTTCGTTCGTTTCGACTATGGCTATGTCACCCTTATTCTTATTATCCATCACCAATCCTCATCATGCATGACATAAACATTCATCAGCCCACTCCACCACCTCCACCTCTACATCCATCTCCCCCTCCCTCCCCCTCCCTCCATCTCCTGCCATTGCACTCCCATCCACTCCACAAACATCCCGATCAAAAACTTCCCAAAATGACATATGATCTTGCAATCAGTATATAAATGCAACGCCCAACTATGCCTCAAAACAGTTCAACTATTCTTCTCTTTCTTGCTTTTCTTCCATATGAATCCCTTCCCCCAAAAACGCCTACGCGATAAAATTGAAAAGGGGGGGTATAAATTGCTTCTCGTCCTTCATCTTACATCTTCATCCTCCACACACTCCATCTTTTTAGATATATATTACACTAACCACCAACACCTAAGAAACACTTTCTACGTGACTGCTCCTCTGACTACTACTAGGTATTTTAGCTAACAAGTCTGGTTCTGGCGGAGGTTCTGTGATGCGGGTATTTTGTGATACACCAGAGTTTAATCGATCCGACTCTGGGATTGTGGCTGGATAGGATATTTCTGGGTCGGAGACTTGGATATCGAGCTATTTGATCATGTGTTAGTTCATTATTTCCTCGAATGGGTTGAAAATAAGAAGTAAATGTAAATCAACCGAGGAAAAACTCACACTCATGTATCCCGTTCTCTTCAAGCTCACGATTCTTGGGGCGATTCTTGGAGCGGTTCCCGGTTCCTTTGCCCTCAGCTCCATATCCCTATTCCATTCCTCCAGCCACATCTCCAACCTATTCAACCTCGATTTTACTCCCGTCCATCCCAAATCATCCCATACCCAACCCGTCAGTAGCCCCATCACTCCGTCAAAAATGCTTCGCGCCCCCCAAGGATTGAACGCCGGTATCAATTCACTATTAATCCTCTCTATCAAAGCTCTAAATTCCTGTTCCGTAACACCAGCGGGATCCAGAATCTCGGGATATAAATTTGAAAAGGTAGGCGCGAGATCACCTTCCAACATCCAATCGCGACGAATGCGTATTATGCGGGTTGTAGTATAGAGAGGTGATGAGAGTGGAACATGCATATTCATATGTGGAAAACATGGATGTTGGGGACCCCATGCTTCCGTATCATCGCCCTCCCCCGGTTCTATCCCAACTATCGATGTACCGTTCGAGGATAGTGGGGGACCGATGCCGCCGGGTAATGATGTATTCGAATCGTTTGCGTGGGGTATTTGTGATGTGCCGGATGCATTATATGGATTGGGGGTATTTGGACCGCGTTCGAGATCCGTAGACATATCTGCTTTGCTGAAATCAAAAGAAATGCCCGAGACAGGTGTCGGGGTGAGTTTTCTTCCTTCCGGTATCCTCCCTGTAAGTCTTTCTAAAGTCGTGGCGACAGTTACAGCAGGCTCTTCCTCCACTGCTCTCCCTTTCCCTTTATCAAGTTTTGGTCCAGAGGTAGGCGTGGGAAAAGAATCACCGCTTTTTCGACTTCGCGCAAGATCAATGCTTACAGTTCTTGGCAAAGAAATTCGATGGGAACTCAATGAACTCCCACTCCTATCAACCTGTAAACTTGCCCTCGTAGATGCGGAATGCCTTAGCTGTCGTTGTTCCGGTAGTGTTAATAATGGATAATCACCTCCAGCACTAGCTCCCTCTCGCAAATTCGATAGATCAGGATGGTGAAGTGGTATCGCAATAACTGGTCGTACTTCCGGTGGTGACTGATGTCTTTTTGGACTCTGCGGATATGCTCTTGGGGTTGAATTTGTTGGATTCCACAATCTCGATGTGCTTGGCCTTCTGGGTCTCCCTGTCGTAATACTACCCGAACCAGTACCGGGTCTAAAAGGATTTGGGAAAGATTCAGTAGTACTAGGAATTGCGGCAGCACCTGGTAAAGCGTTCCTCCAACTCCACCTCGTTGGACTACTTATTCGAACTTGTGGTTGATCGGGATTGGATAGACGTGGGGTCGGTGATGGATATGGAGGTTGATGACTTGGTGATGGAATTCTCGCGTTTCCAATCGCAGAGGGAAGGGCATTGGCTCGATCGGTGGTTGCTATGGTGGATGAAGATATGGTGATCGGTAGGCTTGATGCGTGCGACGCCGTTGGGACTTTGCGGCCGGATTATTGGCCGCGATTTGTGATAAGCGTAACTCTCTCTTCTCTTCAACCTCTTCTTCTTCTTCTTCTTGTTGTTGTTGTTCTTGGTGTTCTTTTTCTATTAATATTAATATTATTATTATTGGTACTTGATATTTATTTTGACGACCTTGAAGTCGTATTGATATCGAAATTTTGAACTTTGAACCCTTCAATTGAGAGGATTCTTCTTGAATGGGGTTTGGTAATTTGGTAAAGGAATTCGTACGTACTAATGCAATGTGATGTTGATGCAGTCGGATACGGATAGGAGACCTGCAGGAATTGAAGTTCTTGATTCGCTTGTCGAGTCAAATGTGATGAAATGCCTGATATTTCAGTAAATTTATTCATTTCGAGTTAAGAGAAAGGCTTGAAGATTGGTTGTTCATGTCTTCTGGGTAGTGGGTAGGAAGGAAGATAGTTTGAATTCTGAATATCTTCAACAAAGTAAAATAAATGTATGTACGGTTTAACACGTTTCAAAGATTCGATATAGTATGGATGACAGATATCTTTTAAAAGAGAAAAGGAAGACAGAAGACAGCTGAAGAGTAGAGTATAGTATAGTATTGGGAAAAGGGTCAAAATAGAACACTCCCGTCTAACTGGCTGTGGTCATCAGAGGGGGGATCGGGGGGATCGAGTACAGGAATAGTAATAAGTAGTACAGAATCCACCGACCAAAATTTGAAGCCAAAGATGTTGAGAAAAAGTAGAATGAAAGATCAAAACTCAGAAGAAGAAAAAGAATGAAATCTCATCTACAAATCAAACAAGTCCAAAAGGATATATTATCACGTCACTCACTACCTACCTATAGGATCCCAAATCGCGTCTCTTAATACCTAGGTAAATTATTATTATATGCCGGTACTTCCTTAACCCCAAAACCCTGGATCAATAGGTAGGTAGGTAGGTAGGTAGTTGGTTAAATGGCAATTAATTAGTATTTTCATGCCTTGGTATCTCTTTACCTTAGAACACAACAAGATAATGTATATCTACTGGATACTCGGTTCGATGATTTTCATCTCCAGAAAGGATATCGTAGGCCCCATACTGTACAAGGAGCACACAACCAACTAAAGCTATAAGTATCACCTGAGCCAAGTTATCTCACCTTGATATATTGAAAACCTTAACATAGATCCATAGATCAGCTTCAAGAAACATTGATGTTTGTATTCATTGTTCTAGTATACTACATACTACCTAGGTGGGTAGTAGGTAGTAGGTACGCCGTAGGTACAAAGGCATCCTCGAGGATGCTCTAATATTGATATTATTGATTGGCTAAACATAATAATATCAAATATCATCTATGCTAGGTTATGATTGGTTGATATGATCGAAAACAGTTTCCTTTTGTGGGCTTTTATGTCTGGGCGTACGGAGGAGGTACAGATTATTACATTTCATGCAGGACCGAAGACCTAGTCACCTAGAAATTAGAATCCTAGATCTATGCTATGTGAATTATGCGTGCCACTGATATGCTACTTGTATGTCATTACCATAAATCCATGATTGATGGATTGATGGATTGATAATTTGATACTCGTACATTTGATACACCCCCTTCAAATTTCAATATCATTCTCATATTATTACATATCTTGAGGAATTCCGAAACTTCTCAAGACTCAAGATCCTTTTGATCTACAGTAGAGACTCTAGAGTAAGAATCACCAAACTCCCGACCCGACCCCTCGGAAATGAGCTGAGCCTCGTCCTTCCCGAGTTTACCCCTGAAGCCTCTCGAATCTCGATAGCTCAGAACTCAAGAGTCAATAGATTTAGCACGCCTAGCGCCTCCTACCTCCTTGGGAAAAAAATGATTTTCTTACACATCAAATTTTCCAAGATTCGAGTATCTCATGAATCTCTTTCGGGCATTTCAATTTTCAGCCTTGTTACAATTTACTGTGGAGGGGGGAGGTGATCTAATCGAAATTACTTTTGGGGGTATTATTTATGCCGTATGACGTTGGGATTAGGGGTTGAGAATTTAGAAGGAGGCACTGACTGAATGCCTAAAAGTCTCACCTATAATTATCTCAATCTCACAGGCTACATACAGGCTACAGCAAGCCTCGCTGAGGCTAAATCTTTCGACGGGTGTGATAAATTATAATAAATGATATGGATACCGGGCGTAGATCATATGAAATGGGAGTTGGGATACGGTTTATTATATTGAATATTTAGCGATGGTAAGGTGATGATCATCATCCACATTTTCCGGCATATCCGATTTCTCTCTGCCAATGCCAGCTACTATGTATCCCGTTTCTCTCGGGCGAAATTGAAAATGCGTTTACGTACCTGCTGCTACTGTACCTACCTTACCTCTTCCAATCCAACATTTCGCATTTTCCATTTCCCATTCCCCGCCGAATCTACCTAGTACTTAGCGACAAGTATGTAGTCTAGAAACCTTCTCAATCTTAAACTCACAATAACTAACCTCTATATATATACCAACCAACATACACACAATAATCAATATTCTTATCCACCCCATCCCATCCATGATCCATCCCATCATCCCACGCTCAACCCCCGGAACAATGCCCTCTTCCCCCCCTCTCTCTAATGATAACACCCGGTCATTATACACACCGGTAGATCATCTAACCTAGTATTGAGCCCTAGAACAGTACTACAAATGAATATCAGCACCGTAGACCCTCCCAGAAGAATTTTCGAAGCATCTGGATTCCCAGCATACGAAAATCGGATGAAAAGAGATTATTATTGTTATTGCATGTTAAATGATCTATCTGCCGGGCAGATGGTTTGACGTGATCTTTTTGTATTCGTTGGTTTGTGTTGGTCTTTAGAGTCTAGACTTGTGATATGAATGAGAATGAGAATTCATGTTAGTTACCAAGGAAGAAAGGAAGAGGGAAGTTATCATATTCAAGGTTCATAGTACACAATATGCATCTAGCAGATAATTAAGTTTCTTCCATTAACGGGAATATCTACTGTATGCCATCATAGATATCCCAAGCTCTCTCACCCGAATATTATAAATATGAGTACTGTACTATCCATACGATGGAATATAGCTCATAATAAGTATCGCACATGATGATACATCTTCCAAACTCCCAGCCAGACCCATCCCCATCCACGTTCCAAACCATTTGGAAGAGAATCCCAAGATCTCGTTGTCCATGGGTATAATTAATTGATGTCCCTTTTGTATCTGATAATACATATTCTGTCCTGTCGTCCTGTCCTGTCCTAACCTGTTCCTCGGACCCGTAAAACTATGTCAATACCAACACCAACACCAAGACCAATACCAACACCTTCTCCAAACCATAGATATATTGACAAGAAACCCCACCCATCCTGTCAAGCAAACTCTAGGCGTTTACTTTTGCCCCATCCATTCATCCAAAAGTTAAACATTAATAAATCACCCTTCCCGCCTCGCTCCACGCACAAACTCAAATCATCTTCCTCGCCTCCTCCTGCATCCGTCCCAACATCCTCCGATGCAACTCCTCCATCCCACTCCCCCTAACCCTCATCCTCTCATCCCGTCTCTCTTCCCTCTCACTTCTCATCCTCTCCTCCATCGCCCTCCTTTGCTCCTCCACCTGTCGTCCCTGCCACAAAACGCTTCTCTGCCTCTCCACCCCATCCATCTCCCTCTGTTTTTGAACCTGTAAATCATGCGCTACACTTGCTCTCCAACTTGCCAATTGTTGTTCTCTAACCATTGGACTAGCGGCACCGGATTGCCGACGCGGTTGGTGCGAGTTGAAGTTTTTGGGGGGTTGGGTTAGAGGCTGTTGGATCGATTGACGGATGAGTTCGCGGCGGTGAGAGAGTGGGATGTCGTCGCCGTGTTCCGCGAAAATTGAGGATGATGTGTTTACATGATTATTACGTAGCAAAACACGAATTGAACCTGTTTCGCTACCCATTTGTGAAGTAGTGGCAGATTGTACCTGTGAGGGTAAAATTTGGTAGGGCTCAGGAGTTGGACCCATGGAACGTGAGGAAGGATTGGTAACGGGGAAGTAGGACGCTCTGTTACGTAGCATTGTGTCTCTTTTGCCCATTAAAGTATTGGAACTTTCAAATGGAGGTGAAATCGACTGAGAAAGGGGTCTTTGCGAAGGTCTAGCTTTCTTCCCTGGTGATTCAACGATTGGCTCCGGAATACTGGGATTTGAAGTGCTGCGTATTGACCGGTGCAATGCGAGCCCTCCAAATGATTGTTGTGAAGAGTTTTGTGTCAGAAAATCATGGCCATGAATAGAAGAGTCCTCGGGTATTGTTGCAAAAGGGGTGATATTTGATTGAGTTGAACTTGATCTCGTCAGACCCGGAGAATAGCTTGATTGCTGAGAAGATGATCCTGGTGCAAGCAGAGGAAGACCATTATGAGCTGTTTGCTGAAGTGCTTCAACATCCACAGGAGCAGGCAATTCTGTTTTCAGATCCTCGGTAACATCCTCGGAGGTATTCAGTTCTTCCAATTGAGGAGAGTCTGCATGACCTAAATGTTTCGCCCACTCGTTCGTACGGTAGGACATGACAACTCTCGAAAGCTGCGAAGGTAATCGGTCTTTTGTGAGGTTTGGAGTTTTAGAGCCAATAGAGGATGTGACAGATGCCTCTGACTTGGATCTTGATTCGCTTCTATTCTCATTATCTGCGAGGTTCTCTGCAGCGGCGCACTCTATGGTGTTAGCAGCTGGATCCTCGTTTGTTGTCAAAGAGCTCTCTCGTAGAATTGGTTTCTCGGAAAACATTTCGCTTCGGGGAGTATTAAGAAAATCAGTAGCAACAGCACCCGACTCTGGTCGAAGCTCGGAACTTTGCCTTATACCACACTTTCCGCTGGCAAACTTACTATGTGCACCTTCGGAGATTAAACTAATTGAGGCCGAAAGGGCCGTCTCTTCGGATGAACTTTCTCGTATTTCAGCTGTCGTCTGCTCAGTTGGTGAAACTAGATTCTGCTCGTTATGTTGACTTTCCTCTGCCAAGACTTCTGCGCCAGCCATAGGTGACTCTTGACCAATAAATGATAATCGTATACTTCTAATCTCCGGATCTTCGTCATCACTGAGATCATCCACCGTCGCGGCAATAGAACTCCCACGGTCGTTTTCATCGGCATAAGGGATCACTAAATCTTCCGTGCTAATACCTTGCCCTTTGGAATATCTTTGAAATTCTCTTTTGGATCGAACAGAGAGCCTTTTCAATAATGCTGAGCCACCACTGGATACACGTCTTATTCTTTTATGGTCCGCCGCTAGCTCTTCATCCGCAAAGGTAGCAATCGAAGAGCCATTATCCTTCAGTTCATCTTCAGGAATTTTAAAAGGAAGATGCACCACTTCTGGTTTAACTGTTATTGCTGGAGTAGACATTCCATTTGAAATTTGCTGGGAAGTTCGATGTGCTAGGTGGGCTTCTACATCAACGCCAACGATCCACTTTTTCTCTTCGGCCGGAAGTACTTGTGCTTGGGATCCATAAGATACTTTGCTGAGTTGGTTTGATGGCACAGAACTTTCATTCTCGCTTTGTTCAACTTCGGGCTCGATATCTCGAGCAACGCGTACGGTAACTGCTCCATCTTGTCTATCTCCGTTAGGCATAAAAAGCCCTGCTCCATTTGATTGCGTAGGCGAAGACATGTCGGACATCTCAATTTCTTTTTCATCGAGCTCCGTGATGGAAGTCACAGTGCTGGGAGGTCCCGGTTTTGAACTTTCCATGTCGCCCACTCCAGAATCTCGTGTTGATTCATCTCCTGATTTAACCTTGTCGCCATATATTTTCTCCCATCGTTCTTTTTCTGCGCCATTTTGATCCTCAATCATTCTTCCTACATTTGTTTCCTCCTCTTCTATAGCTCTTGCGTTTTCCTGTCGCTCTGCCATCCTTTGCGCACGGCGATCTTGGATTACCTTGTGTACCTTCGATTGAGACACTAAACCAGCCAAGAATATAATGAAAATCGCAGCAATCTCAACACGAATTCCCCTCGTTACAGGATATGTAGTTGCGCCTAGGGGGAACATGTCTTGGTTCAAGTTCCAGAGGTAAGTCCAAAATTCTTTCAGCCCAGCTCTACTAAAACAATCGATTCCCAAAACGATAGCTGTGGAACCAGCGAATGATATACACACAACCAATCCGTACGTCCTGGTATAATGACTGAAAGATAATGAGAAAGTGGCAATACTAATTGCTGCAATGAATATCGATTTTCCACTCGTGGAGGTGATTATCCCACCAGCCTTCATCACAAGCAGCCACATGCTGAAGCAAAATCCACCCAAAAAGCATCCAAGACCCTCAGTCATCTCCGTAAATATCAACGAGCATCCTCCAATAATGAGCCCAGGTAGTACAGCTGCAACGACATATGCTCCCTGCACTGCATTTGTAACAGGTAGGTTCATAACGTATAGAATCAGTACGGTGATGGCAACACTGACAAGGTATCCTGCCGAAAGAGATATGTGTAGCCATTTGTTCCTAATTCCAATAAAAGTATAAAATACGCCAGTAGCAATAAGAAGAACTCCTGCAACAGCAAAGCCTGGTGTAATCTCGGGTTGGAGAGGTAATTGGCCGGGTGTTATTGTAGCTGCTATGTTGTCAGAATGCTGTTGAACCTGAAGAAAAGTGGGCATTTCATACAATTGAAAGCTAAATCTGTGACGGATACACTTGTAGCTGCTCCGCTTATTGAGAATGCCGAAGCAGTATAAGTTGACATTGCCGTACTTGGAGTTGATCTAGTCATTGAGAAAGAAGTGCTTTGCGAGTATATAGTGCTTGAAGTTGCCGCGGAACTTTCCTTGCTTCCTTCCGAATATTTGGCGCTGGTTGAGGTCGACGGCGGCATAGAAGTGAGCGTCGAAGATAAGGCTATAGAGTTGTCGCGTTCCTTAAATCGAACGTCCCATGGTGCAGCGAATGCCCATTGAATAGAAAAACCCAACAGCAGCAACCAGGAGCCCTTGATCTGCATTGTGAAGATCCTCAGAGTTGGTGCCAGATTCCTAGCAGCGGAACATAAAGTTGAGAAAAGTACCTAGGTAGTCCTAGTGAGACGAGATACTATAGCTGAAGCTGCCCTCAATGTGTAAATGGTCTGGTGTGTATTACATGGGTTTCATGGAAAACAAACATCAAGGAAAGAAAATAATGATCGCAATACCAGTAAAAGACTTGTAACCAATGTTTTGAATGAGGGCAAAGGGTGATGAAGTAATAGCTACAATGGTTCGTCCGAGTACAATGGAGCTATGAAGAGGTATATTATATGGAGCCGGGCAAGGTTCGATACAAACGAGGAAGGCAAAGGTACTTAACTTTGAGCTAGATACTAAATGTAGGAGCGGAGGCGGTTATGAGAGATTACGCTATCCGATGGTGAATCGCCTGGTGCAGAATTGGTGGGTTTGTGCATGGTTCTCATGTGTTTTCAAGAACCAGTGTGGCTGCAATAGACGATTTGACATGGAACTCCAACGAACCGCGAACCGCGGTGATCTACTGCAATGTAGACTCTTCTTGGGTGTTGGTTAAAGCAGACCCATTGACGGATACTTTTTTCCTGTAGCTTGACATAATCCCCGCCTTAACATCACCCTGCACTTACAGGAAGGCGTCTGCAATACGAAAATATTACCAAATCTCACACGTTGCATGAAAGGAAATAATTGAATGTAGGGATTACAAGCGATGCGATGCAGTGCCACGAAGAGACTTGGGGTGATGTCCAAAATTTATGGAGGGGAAATGAGTGGTCTGCTCAAGAGACAGTACTCTGTGGTTCGGAGAAAAAGCTTGGAACTTGGCCCAAAATAATGATCTTCATTTCTTGCCGTATCTGATCTGTCTATTAGAGAAGCCAATCAAAAAAATTGTGATCTGGAGGGGGTTCAAAAGAGTATTAGAACTCATTGTAGCGAGATTAGATTGATATCAAAATGAAGTTGTGGGGAGATCTGAGGTTAGGTAGCATTCATCATGCTGTGGCTCGTCAAAGTTTCTTTTCAAGTCTTCCAACAACCATTTTCTTGTCTGAAATTCTTGCTTTTGTCAATTACTGTCTGATCTGTTGTCTCGAATTATTGCTTTTTCTTGTTTGATCATAACAAATTGATGCCTCCCAATGTTCGAAAACAAGTAAGTTATCGGGGCCAGAAAAGAGAACATACCTACACGTACCTAGTAAGCTGTGCATTGCATAACCGGTACATATTGTATTGCTTAATGGTATTGCGTATTGCATTGCCTGACAAAGAAAACTTGAGCGGACGGTAAGGTTAGGCTGAAGATAGGTAGTATTCCGGGAGTCTTTCTGATATTTTCAAGGAATCTATTATCCATGAGGAATAGCTTCAGGTACAGAAGACTTTTAGACCCCCTTCATTTTCGGTCCAATCCGTGATGTGCGCCCCCATTATGCTCGTAAATTGGTACAGTAGTTTTCCGATGTTCTCCCAACCTATCATACTTTGAAAAAATCTCCGTTCGTGTCAATAATTACTTTAACTTCAACGCGCTGATGTAACGCGTCGATGTAACGCGCTTCTCAGGGGATCCAATTTGAATCAATTTTTCTTTCAAAATCGATTCAAACTTAGGATACAAAGATCATCCTTCCTTGTTGTGTTTCATGATGTAGGGGGCTGTATCGAGCTGTCTCTTATGCGAAATGATTCTGATGAAGCATGCAATCCATACCACGATTTCAATTTCTGCAGATTAGAAACTCTGGAGTACATGACTAGTCGGATAGTAGTGTTACAGGAACGACCATCTAGAAAGACTCCAACCAAGATGATGGTGACAGTACAGAGTATCATAAGTAACACCGTCTCGGGTAGATAGGGTATGTACACAGAAATTGTCAAAAATTGTCGAATTGACCGCCGGGTACACCGTTCTTTTCACTTGGTAGTCTGTGGTAGCTGAGACAAGCATGCAAAGCATGAAAAAGGGTGGTTGAACTGAAATTCTCTTGGGCGAACTTCGAAGAGATGCACATCTGATGCTCGTATCCGTGACGACAAGATGTTATGTTATAATTATTTGGGATCTGCTGGCATGATCTTGAATTGAACCTTTCGCGTTTGGATGGATCGTTACCATACCAAAACGGACCATAACGGAGAAATGATACTGCAATGAAGTCAAAAGCTGGATTTAATCGGCGACCTCCAAGATTCCAAGATTTCTTTTCTACGAGCTGCATTGAAGGATTTCCTCATTCAGGCGTCAATACGTCAATACGCAGTTTCGTTCAATTGCGTCAAGATGCAGAAATCTCCGTTCTCCGTTTTCCCTTCTCCGTTCTTCTTTCTCCATTTTCCATTCTCCCTCCGCCATCCGTCACTACTCCGTGATATCGATGTTGCTCTCTTTGGTACCTCATGTTGTGTTGCCAATGTTGTCAATCGGAATATGTAGAGTAGGTAAGTACTCTCGAAGGTTTGAGAAGGGGGAGGGAGGAGAGGGGAGGGGGTGAGGGTCTTGGCTTGTGGTCTTTGTACTGTAGTTTCATAAAGGAGAGAGAGAGAGAGGTGAGGAGGTGAGGAGGTGAGGAGGAGGGGGGTGAGGAGGAGGGGGGTGAGGAAGAGGGGGTGAGGAAGAGGGGGTGAGGAGGAGGGGGGTGAGGAAGAGGGGGGTGAGGAGGTGAGGAGGAGGGGGGTAAGGTAAGGTAAGGTGAGATTAAGTTTTTCCCCAGATTTTTCGTGTCTCATTGTCTTATTTTGTCTCAGTAACCTTAAACCTTACCGGTAAACCTAATACTACCTTACCGTACTCTGTAGGTAGAATCCTAGAATCCTAGAATCCCAAGTTGATGGCCCCTGTAAAATGCCCGCATCAACTTTTTAATATAATATGCCTCAGGCACAAGTTTATTTTGACCTCAGTGCAAACTTTGTATTCTCCAAATTTTGAAGAAGAAAAAAACGCGAAACCGCGACACGTTCATTAGATTCCACATTCCTCCACACAAACCAATTTTCCACACCTTCAGAATTGCAAAGATGTTCGCGCTTCGCCGTAGTATCAATTCTACCCTCTCGCGCAACTTCTCCTCCTCCACCAGCGCCCGCAACCAGAACCTCGCCAAACTCACCCTCGTCGGTCGTCTCGCCGATAAGCCTGAAATCACTGCTACAAGCCAAGGACAAGAGATTATGAAGTATGCGGTTGGTATGAGCAGTGGCAAAGGAGAGAATCAGAGGACAAGTTGGTTTAGAGTAGTGAGCTTTTTGCCCGAGGGGCCACAGAGAGATTTCATCTCAAGTTTAGAAAAGGGGTACGTTTTTTAGTTGATCTTAAAGGCTGGAGAGGGAACTGTTTGGGGAGCGAAATCTTGGGGAATGGATCCATCTCAAATTTGAATGTTGGGCAGATATTGATCCTGAAAATTCAAAGGAGGAGAATTCCAACGTATTTATGCTAATATTCGTTTAGAACGTTGGTATATGTAGAGGCTGAGGCACAAATGAAGAGCTACCAAGATGCTGAAGGAAAGACCAGAAGTGTTTTGAACGCCATTCAACGTATATACATCCTTCCCATCATTATCCCTTACAAAGGCACAAGCTAATACACATCAAACAGAGAGATTGAATGTCCTCCAATTCAATAGACCCGAAGAACTCGAAGAACCCGAAGAAGAAGAAGAACGCGCATAAATCACCTGGGCATGGCTATATAAATTGTATGAACATGGAACGGATGATGGGATGTATCAAGACTTACTTTTCGATTCATGTGTGTTTGTAATGTCGAATCTGGGCGGCGCAAAGGTACTATACTTTTAAGGCAGTATGGAAGGAAATATTGATGAGAATATCACCAAGTAGACCGGCACCTTTCTCGATGAGATTGCCACAATTCAAATCACAAATAACAATTTACAATTTACAATATTTTTTCCCTTCACATTCACTTTGATGATCACCTGTGCTTTGATTCAAATTATTCTTATTCTCTATATGCAACAGAAAAAGCAATACTGGCAAGGCAGAGTGTCCTACATGTGAACCTCGGGTTGCATCCTCAATACTATTCTTCCAAAATAGTGGGAATCGAACCCACAAAACGAAGTATAAAGAACGCAACCCAAGGTTCACTTGTCGACTCCTCGAGCCTTTTCCAATAAGGCAAAACAAAAAAAAGCAATCCCGGCAAGGCAGAGTGTCCTACATGTGAACCTCGGGTTGCATCCTCAATACTATTCTTCCAAAATAGTGGGAATCGAACCCACAAAACGAAGTATAAAGAACGCAACCCAAGGTTCACTTGTCGACTCCTCGAACCTTTTCCAACAAGTCTAGGCAGAGTTTCCTACGCGTCGTCTGCTCTTTTGAGACGCCAGAGAGAGTTGGGAGTGTTGAAGAACAGGCTTTTGTAGTCCTTCTTTGACAAGGTCTGACGGACGGTCTTGTCAATCTTTATCCACGTTTCCGTGTTGTCACTCCCTCCATCCGCATGCCCTTGAAACTCGGTCGCATATTGGTCGCACAATTTTGAGAGCCCCATAACGATCGCTCGGATGTCAATCGGGCCGCTATCCCGCAATATGCGAACAAGAGCCACCACCATAGACCTTGGCCTTGTCTCCTTCTTGGCGGCGCGAACCCAAGCCATGGAGCCAACAACATTGGCGTCGTCCCCGTCCCGGAGGGGGAACTTGCCCTGCACAAGATGCACGTGGGGGTCCTTGATGCTGTCTGCAGGCCATACAGCTTTGGAAAGTTAGCTTATGATTGTCTAAAACAGTTCTAGACATTAGACAAGGGGGCTCTTACTAAGTAATTGGCTGCCAGCAGCAGGGGGCTTTGGTTGACCTACCCAAGCAGGAACCGGCTGCTCAGGGGCGGGAGCAGCGAGGGGGACAAGCTGCGCAGGAGGGGCGACGATATATCCTCCTAGATCTTCTTACAGTTAGTACAACTCTAGACTTAGCTGTTATATCAAACTTTTCAATATTTGATATTAAATAAAACAATAAGAGCGCCTTGTGAAACTTTATAGAAAATGGATTGGTTTTAGGGATGAAGGATGTGGATTGAAGATTGGAAATGAAGTTGCTAATAAGCTACTTCCTAGTAGGCAAGCTACTTCCTAGTAGGCAAGCTAATTCTACGCTAGGCTAGTGCTCATGTGACCTTATAAAAACAACCCCTGTTACAGATATAATATAACAATATAGAATAACAAAATATAAAACAGAATAGGACAGGATGGGATAGGACAGGATAGGATAGAGTTACCTTGATGAAGCTATATACCTAACTAAGCATATTACATCATTATATTCTTACTTTACGATAAAACTTTTACGATAATAGAATATGATTACATGAAACACAGCATGGTAAAGCAGAACAGGCAAGCATAACAGGCAAGCATAACAGGCAAGCATAACAGGCAAGCATAACAGGCAAGCATAACAGGCAAGCATAACAGGCAAGCATAACAAGGAGCGTATAACAAGCAAGTGTTAGTACAAACTTACTTTGATGGACCATGGGGTCAGCGACAAGGCCGGCGGGGTTGAGCATAACATGTTTGGGATGAACGTGGAAATCTTTCAAACCCAAAGGAGGAAGAATGGGATGGCGACGTTGGTGGACCATGGGGCCAGCGACAGGGCCGGCGGGGTTGAGCATGGGATAGACGTGGAAATCTTCAAAATCCAAAGGAGGAAGAATGGGATGGCGACGTTGGTGGATTATGGGGCTAGCGACAGGGCCGGCGGGGTTGAGCATGGGATAGACGTGGAAATCTTCAAAATCCAAAGGAGGAAGAATGGGATGGCGACGTTGGTGGACCATGGGGCCAGCGACAGGGCCGGCGGGGTTGAGCATGGGATAGACGTGGAAATCTTCAAAATCCAAAGGAGGAAGAATGGGATGGCGACGTTGGTGGACCATGGGGCCAGCGACAGGGCCGGCGGGGTTGAGCATGGGATAGACGTGGAAATCTTCAAAATCCAAAGGAGGAAGAATGGGACGGCGGAGATGGTAGTCTAGAACACCAAGAGAACGAAGACTGGGAAGGTCCTGGTGATCTGGATTTGGAAGACCAAGAATAGGGCGAAGATTGTGAGCCATGATGAGTGAAGTGTTGAACTTGAAAAGAGGTGTTGAACTTGAAAAGAGGTGTTGAACTTGAAAAGAGGTGTTGAACTTGAAAAGAGGTGTGGTAAGAATTGGCTGCTGAATAGGTGTGCGAAGCGTGTGATGAATGATGGTAGAACTGGGGGGAAGCGGGTGGTTTTATAGGCATTGGATAAGTGACTGACTGCATGCCACTTGAAGTGACCAGATGCACTATTTCTTTGCTTTGATCAAAAGAGTAGATTAGAGCTCTACTAACGGCTTAGTATATAGACATACATACGTACAAGGTCAATAATTCTGTTAAAAGCGTGTTTTATGGTTTCAACCTATTTACTCTAGTCAACTTTCAGAATGCTGGGCATATCAAAGTAAAGAATAGTATCACGAGCGCTGTGAGAACATGATATGGAGTGTTGTATATCTATTCAACCGGAATTATATAAAAAACACAACTGTCTTTTCTAATAAATGGTATCTTCAGAACTGGTTGAGATATTGCTCTATGTAGGGAATAGCCATCGAGGATATCTAGCCGGTGCATATTATCAGCCCTCGCCGATTAAGGATAGTCGATTTTTGAAACGTTGGAACACACCCAGTGACCCCCGAACTTTTTGGATTCCCCGTTATTCAAATGTTGATCAATAGGGTTAAAACTGTTGAACTCTAGTCAACGATCCCGAGCTATCAACATTAGTCGCGCATCTATGTAGGGAATAGCCACCGAGGATATCTAGCCGGTGCATATCATCAGCCCTCGCCGATTAAGAATAGTCGATTTTTGAAACGTTGGAACACACTTAGTGACCCCCGGACTTTTTGAATCCCCCGTTATTCAAATGTTGATCAATAGGGTTAAAACTGTTGAGCTCTAGTCGACGATCCCGAGCTATCAACATTAGTCGCGCGGATCAACAGTAAAGAGAAATATCAATATCAAGGAAAGTGGCCTCAATTCAAGCCAAGAGACCGTTGCATTCAGGAATATACTTGAGGGAACTATAGAGTGATGGGTATCTATTTGATGAGAAATTGTCAAGCATCACTGCTGTCTTTTTTGCAGAGCAACAACTTCAAAATTGGCGAACACAGCCCCTGAAAACCGAAGAACTTCAAAATTGGCATGCGATTTCTTGCTAACTAAAGAGGAAAGGTGCGAGGAAACTTTACATAAAATGTAGCATTCAACTGTATGAGTCCATAGAACCTTCTACAACCGGAAAGTAAGGTGGCCGTTAGAAAGTTTCGTAGCTGATAGTAAAGAAATGGCCGCGCTAATGTCAATAGTGTCCACAATCAATCCGGGCGATCAACTTCGCATACGCTTGAGTAGACATACGTAAAACTCGGTCGACCGCGTATGCTGCTCTATGGGCGGAGATACACCCTATCAGCAGTTTTGAGGAATTGTGGATCTTTTAGTGGATTTCGCTGATTTTTTGAAGCTATTCACAACTTTTATACTAATTTTGATACTAATCCAAAGTGAGTATGATATTTATGTTTATATTTATGAATATTTATGAAGATGGGTTATTTGCGGATTATTTGCAAATAACCCGCCAGCTCCAATACCCGCCCCGCGGGGCCCCGTTGCGCAGTCTACTGGGCGGGGTTTGAAATCACGGGAGAAACGGGTGAGAATAGAATACTTGTGTTGAATAGACGATGGGATGGCCATCATGTCTGCATCTGAATTGCTTCAGGGTTAGATGTCTAATTCCATAGCCATGCATCTATGTTGATGTGAGTATTTGCCCTATTATCGGTTTGGTGTTGAAGGTGTTGATACGTTATGAACAGTGAATAAGAAGTATATAGAATGTAAGATCGATATGTAACTTGAAAAAGGTTGCGTTTAAATGAAAACATAAAATTAGATGCAAGAAACCAATTAGATACAAAGAACAGAATCGCAGCGACAGAAAGAAGAAATCTTACAATTTTACGGGTGCCATTCACATCACATTCGTCAGGTGTCATTCACATTCATTGGTGTTGTTTGAAATGGTTATATGAGATTGTTATCTATCACTATAGGTATTGTCACCATGAGAAAGAGATACGCTTGCCCTTGAAACAAGGTAGATATTCAGAAAATGATAAGTATAATCATCTAAACGTCTATCCTACCTACCAACGCCATAGGTTTGAGACGAGGTTGATGGGATGCGCCATGAAATGCTTTGTTCGTTTGGGATTATTGAGTTATTCAATGTCTACTTCCCAATATCATGGATGTGCGACAAGGTTGATAAGGATGTGAGATTATTTGTTTGGTGGTTGTGCACCCCGGTAATGTGATGATGAGGCTAATCGAAATATGAGATGAATAGTCTCATTTGTCGTGTAGTATAATGATTTATAGGGCTTCTATACTGCGTTCTGAATGTGCGATGAGATAGCGGCGAGATGAATTTCTCGTTTATTGTGAGATGGGAGTGGGATAGAAATGGCAGATGAGTTGCTTAATTTGTTGTGTCGAGTATGAGGGGCGGCATGCGTGTGGATAGGATGGATATGTGCAAAAGGGTAACGGGAGGAGGGCATGTAGGAGGATTCGAAATGCCGGCGAGGAAGTCATTCGATCGCTATCCGGTGGACGTGTGCGGGCAGCATGAGAGGTGTGCAGCAGATGTGCAAGATAATTAAATAGAAGGGGCGCTTAAGAAAAATATGCGAAGATGCATATACAGAGATGATATAAAGTGAGATCAATTGTTTGATTTGTTGTGTTGAGTATAAGGGCTGGAATTAGACACGGCGAGAAAACCTACGAATAACCTGCGCGAGGAGGCTGTGGGGGTAAGCTGAGCCAGTAATTACACAGGTTTGCAAGGAAATTACAAGAGAGAAGTTGTGGGCAAGGTCTCATGGAAAGAATTGTTTGGCAAAGGAATGCAAAAGATGCATCTAAGAACGGTGAGTTGGGAGTAAAATCATCTTCCAGCGAACAAAACTTGGATTAGGAAGGCACGACAATTGTCACGGGTGTCTTATCTTTTGGCATCTTGATCACAACTTCTTCATAGATGGTAAGCACATTCCAGATCTACTGCAAGCTTATACAGTACCTCGCAAACTCAGGCTTCTGTCTATCTTAGAGAAATCGATTTTTTGAAAATAGAGAAATTTAATAAAAAAATATTTTAAACCTTTTTAATATAAAAAACACTGGATCATTTAATTTGTTAATTGAATATTCTATTAATTAATAAACACTAAATTAGTGGTGTTATTTAACACGCATTAATTTTATATTTTCAAAAAATCGATTTTTAGATAGATAGAGCGCATTAACTAATCGGGCATTCCGCTCGGGTAAAGGGTTTCCATTAGCTAATGGACTAGTCCTATTAATCAATGGGCCGGATTGATGAATGGGGTGGACCAGACCTGATAAGTTGACACTATAACGAAACCTAGACTTGGTCCATTTGTTGATCTATTCTAGGAAATCAACACAAAAACACTAAGGAATGGGTCATAAAGAGATCAGTATATCAAATACTCAGTAAACCTTAGACTTCTAGCTCTTACGTACATAGTGCAGGAGGACTCGAGGGTCAGAAGTCGAAAGCCAAAATTAGCCTAGCCTCTTGATTTATAGCCATGAACCTGTAATGGCCAGAAAATATACTCTCCGGCCGTCCGTAAAGTTTAACCACCTGTATTTTACCAAAAAGGTGGTGCCACCGCCTGAGCTTGAGATCCAATCTGGGAAGGAACATTGGTGACGGTCGAGAAAACTTGGCAACACCCAACCTTTTGATTTTAAGCTTTTGATTTTTGGGATTTACAACATAACGCACTTGGCCAGTAGACCCATATATATAATAGACATGAAAAGAGAAAAATGAATGAAGATAGCAGTGAATGATAATGATGATAACTATACCCACTATAGTAAGGAGGTATGAGGTTGTTAAGCGATTGTTTAACGTTTAGGCTACTAAACCTTAAACCACACTAATTTTTTTCTTGGGCGCCGATGTTTAAAACGGCCGGCAAAGTCATGTGGATCATTTAAAACGGCCGGCTAAGTCATGTGTCGACACTAAAACCACACCATCTTTTTTTAGCGAGGTTTGAAGCGGCGGGCCAAGTCATGTGATATTATGTGAGATCAATTTTCGAGTTTAATCAAGTGCTTATTAAGGGGCCCACCAAAGATACTCCTCGACCTTCACATTTTGTTACGTTAGAGATATCGGGTGGGCAATGCCCACAGAGCCTGAAAAGTTGGCTGATTGGATCGATTGTGATACGGCAAGCTGATAAAATTAAGATGCAGTTTCTGTGTGCCGCACCACGTGTCGGTAATGTGAGAGATCACGTGATCCAATCGCAGTAAAGTGGAGGGGTCGTTTTTGCTCCTGCCCCGAAACCCTTCCACTTCGTTTCAGGCATAGCCTCTAAACAAGTGCAACACTGTCCATTGACCCAAATCCAGCAGCCACTCCACCCTCTTCACTCTTATCACCCTTCGTTCTCAAGAGATAACCAGCTTCTTCATTATGTAGAATTTGCGAGGTTGCTTGATCCCATAAACATGTACCATAGATACCAAGCTCACAGATTACGCCACCTTTCTCAATGATACCATTTCGTAGAATCATGTTGTGAACAGGTGGTGGAGTGATAATTTCCATGAGGATGAATGATTTCCAATGGGATTCGGGAAGTGATTTGAGGAATGGGGGAATTGCGGAGCGGTAGATATTGTTACCACCGCCTTCTCGTTGGGGCTTTAAGACATATCCATTGCAGCGTTCTGGGTCGACGGCGATTTTGCGTGCTTCGAGCCCTGCTGGGGATTCGTCAAGTGGAAAGATGTTTGTAAAGGTATCTTCCAAATTTTCAAGATCCGCATTGCCTGTCTCAACAAAGCGATTCAGGATTGAAGGTGTAGAGGGGGTTCTTGGTGTAGCAAGTACTTGTTGGACTTTCTTGGCTCCAGCCAATTGAGTCAAGATTGAAGGGCATTTGATTGCATTTGACCGTTCGATTTGGAAACGACCTTCCCAGGCCGATTCGTCAGGGTAGTCTTGAGGACCATATCCAGCACGGAGATACACCACAGCAACCTCAAATTTCTTCGAGGAATTACTTGGTGGTGAATACAAGAGCTCTCTTTTTGAGGTTTGAGCTATTGTTGTATGGGCAAGAACTTCGGAAAATGCCAGTCGAAATACCGGTATACCCTGCTTTTGCAGCTCATACTCAAGGTGTCTTTGATCGAAGATATTTCGTTCTGGTGTCTGAACCAAGAAGATTGTGCAGTAATCATAAGGAGAACTAGGACTGGAATTTTTGTAAGAATCAAAGGCCTGCGACAGCCCTAAAGCTAGTGATCTAGTGCTTGTATTCTCTGGGAGGTCCAGTGATGTAGTTACATTCTCATTGAGAAGACGGTAATCACTTAATGACAGGTATCTAACAAAATGGTCAGCAATTCGAGATTCGCCACAGCATTGATAGAGACAAACTTATGCAATTGCGAAGTTTGAAAGGATAATCCCCCAAAGGAAGAAGCGATGGTATTGAATTCGACCTGCTTGATTGTTGGGGTGATATCTGATTTCTCTTGATGAACCATGTAATCTGATCGGAAAAGGCCAAGAGAGAGGTTCTTTACAATTAGTATTTCTTACTTCCTTTAAACTGATTTATGTTCGAGAGATTTACCTGAACATAACCCTCAGTTTTGACTTTTACGTGAACGCGCCAAAGTTCGGCGATGAACTCATCGACTTCAATGATTCTATAAAAAGAGTTAAGATTGTTCCCCAGCCAATTTTTAGGAAAGGAGAATTGCAAGTTGAATTTTTATGCGATCATACTCTTGCACGATATCCTTGAGAAAAGCCTCATCTTGTGCAATAGATGCATATAAGATGTTATAAGCTTTCTGCACTGATTTGGCCTGCTCGAAGCATATCCGAGGGAAGGGACTTGGAAATAGAGTGACCGGCGCAGTGGTTGCTAAGACACCATGAGGATCTGTATCGGTAGAGATGAATGTCGGTGGGGGTCTCACGGCCAACCCATGAGCTATGGACCAATCTTTGATGGCTACAAGAAGTTGTTCTGATTCTTCTGCAGAGATATCGGGAGGGTATGGAGACGTCATGATGAGCGTTTCGGTGATGGAAGATGATTTGCAAGGTTAGGTAAAGAAAGTGGTGAACACACGGAATATGGGAAATTCTGTTCCTTTGACAATTCGATGATGATTCTACGTTAAGAATGATATCTGAAGTCGAGGACACAGCAGTTTCGACGACGAGGCTGTTAATAATTTGTCATCATCATCTCATATTGAAAAGTTTCTCAAGAGTGGCGGAGTTCCGGAGTTCGGAAGTGGGTGGGACTAAAACTTCTAGTGTAACTTGGTAGATTTTAATTTATTTCTATGGTGCATTCAATTACATTAAGACAAATGCATATGCATAGTTATACAATATCTTTACTGAACTTTCGCAATACATGGAATTTATATACTAAAAAAATGAAAGGTTGAATTTGAAATGAATTTTGAAAGTTAGGTATCGATATCGAACTTTGTTGAGGGTTTCAAAGGTTTCATGGCACAAGCACTGTTCACCCCCACGTTGATGAAATCTTGGTAGCCTTCCATGTCCATGTTGGAAGTTGGATGAAGTTGGATCACGAGGCTGAAGCAAGGCTCTAGCCTCCACTCCAGATAATGATAAGCCCAAGAGCCTTCATGCTACCTTGCAAGTGCCAAGGAAGGCCGAATGCGACACGTGATCCCTAATATTGTCGCAAGGCTGAAACTTCATAGCAGCAGTGGGCACGCATTTTCGTGATTGAAGGCCGCGAGAGCTCGCGTCAGGTCAACTGTTGGTCTTCCATTTTAAGTCAACCTCACCTGCAACTTCCAATATTCGAACTTCCCCCTCCTCTCCCCTCCTCTCCCCTCCTCTCCCCTCCCACACCCACACCCACACCCACTCTCACTACCCCTCATCTCATCTTTTCTGTCCAACCCCTACAACCTGGTTTAGTATCACCTGATCGTTCGGATTGATATTGATATCCTGCCGTCTTTGCGCATATTAGAATCCATAATTTAATACATTTCGCGACCTGATACTCTTATTGCGAAGAGAGATATTTCTTTCGTTAGGGATTTGTTTCTTCTTGACAATACCTACCCACCCTTTTTCCAGAAGCCAGGAGCCAGGAGCCAGGAGCCCAGAATCGCAATTATCTGGGGGTTCCAGCTACTATTATTACTTCAACTTTAATAATTTCAAGAACGAACTCGCCCCATTCCAATTCACTTATGGATTCGATCAATATTTAATCAGGTCAGATGGAACGGCTATTGAACCCTTAACCACTTCCCACCTTCCATTCCAACCTTCCACTTTACCACACCATCCTTTAATGTGAGCGACCAATATCTCTACCCTATTTTCTTCCGGCTTTTACTCTACTTATCAAAGTATTCGTTTCTATCTATTAGATCTCGCTTTTCAAAATAGTGGTGTTTCTCTTCAGCGTCATTTATGACCACAACTAACCATTTTCCTGCAGTTCGCAATTTCCACGTCCTCAGTTGGCTATCACAGCTTCCATCGACAAATCTCTCCTCATGCTCCATAGCGAATTCTGAATCCAATCATACAAAAATGGAGGACGATGATCCCTGGGGCTGGTCGATTGATCGGGTAGTTCAAGAGTTTTGCACCGACAAACGATCATGGGAACTTCGAGCTGCCTCTAGTCGTATACCAAACCCTGTGTATTTGGAGACGATTATTCGGGACAACGAAATCACAGGAGATGTTCTTCTACTCGACCTTGATGAGAAAACAATGCGGGAAGATCTGCAAATATCCAAACTTGGCTGGCGATCTTTCATCCGGTATGGAATTGAGCAACTCCGCCAACGAAGCCCGAAATACAAGGATTGGTATACCAAAGAACGTGTTTTGGCCAGTTCTGCTCCGGTTCCAGAGCAATACAACAACAGCTTGCCGAGTGTATCATCTCATGCCGGTTTCAATTTCACCATCAATTCAACTGTCCCCATTCATATGCCAGCTGATGATTCTGGTATCCAAAACAATCCCAGTCTGCAACCTTTGAGACTTCTCACGGAGAAAGAAGCTGAAAGTCCAAATTCCAATTTGAATGAAGCTGTTGAAGATGTGGCTGGCATATCTGGAGGCAACAAGCGACGAAGGTTAGATGCGGAAATTCCCGTCGAAACACCAGATCGACCATCGGAAAGCAATCATTCCGAGCCTCGCTTCCCGACGCCTTCACTCTCTCCTAATCATTCTTCAATCCAACAGGACAATACTCAGAGCGAACAGATTCCTCCTGACGCCTCGAGCTACCCTCTTAATGAGGTGCAACCTACTAAGAAGCGTAAGCGCATTGCCCCAACACTGGTTACAACCGCCATCGATCAAACAAGAGATCGAACAATACGTACCGAGGCTGATACGGTCCGTATCTTCCTCCATTCACAACTTGATAATGGTTATCTGGGCAATTCGAAGATGTCTGTAAACGATGTTTTCTATGGCAACGTTGCAGTAGGCGAGCGGATCCCACCTTGCGAAATGGCACTTGAATTCCAACAACGAAGCACTATCTCAAGCGGCCGTCGTCTTTATATTCATGGCCTTATGAAACATTTTCTTCGCGCTAGCCCAGAACTTCTCGAGCGAAATTCACAAGCTTTGATGGCGGTTAAACCATATCACTTACGACTTGCCCAAAAGGCTTCGTTTACTCTATACCGCTATGGTTCAAATGACACCGTCGAAGTCACCCGGCAAGCCTTATCATCATGGCCTGAAATCAACCCGGAAGTATCCCCCGTCAGTTCTTCAAATCCCGGAAAGTCAACTTTCAATTTTGATTCAAATGTGGAAGGTGATCTTCTGGCGAATGCTTACGATGACCCTGATGCTTTGAATAAATACAACATGCTCAGGGATGATGATGAAGAATTGCCTTTATATGGCGAATCCGGTTCGGAAAATGGATTCGACACAGAGACTTGGGAAGCCATAGATGAGGAAGCCAAGGAGAGAGCTGCATATATTGAGAAAGAGAAACAAAAGAAAAAGTTTCTCACCCCACCAGAAGTAGAAATGGCTGTTGATGCAGGTATCAGAGATCTTGTTTCCCAATGGCAAGAATCAAAACTTCCTAAGCGCCGCCAGAAAGCATTCCGACTCTGGACAAAATCACGTCGGACAGGGTCAAAGCATTCGGATATTCTGAAAGCTCAGCAGGAATTAAAACATCTTGTCGACAGTCGTATTCCCAAGCTTCGAGAAAACATCGTTCTTGGCCAATGGTCAAATGAGCACCAGGTACGCCACCAAACTCGCATCATGGAGGCAACTATTTTCGATCGGGAAGATTTGGTGTACACCATCGCTCTTCTTCAGAAGAAGTCGCCACCTCCAAAATTGGCAACAGATATCCCTGTAAAAGCAAGAAAAACTATTCTTCTCGGAAATGACAGTGATTCTGGAGAATCGATTCATAGCGACTCTTCTGTGGCGGCAAGTGTTGATGATATCGGTGACTTTGTTGTTGAAGAGCTCAATCTTGCCGATGATGAGGAAGATGCAACCATGTCCGATGATAGTCTTCCAGGGGCTTCAGTGACTCCATCTCGAGGGGTAAATAGATCAATCTCGAAACCTGGATCGTCTGTGGAACATGGTTATGATAGTGGAGGAGACCATAATCTGGCTTCACTATCTGATGATGAACTCGGGTCTCCTGAGCCAATAGAGCGTTCTCCTTTTAAACTGAAGAGCGAGTCGGCGCCAACGGTTCCATTATTAACATCCACGCCCAAAAAGACTACTACTGTCATCGACTTGGTAACACCAGAGAGCAATCGAGTTTCCAAATTGAAGTTTACTGTCAATTCTTCCAGTCTTGTCAATCCAATCGTTCTTTCATCTGAGTCTGACCGAGAGCAACATTCCAGAAGATCCTTTTTAGATTTGAACAACCTTCCATCACTCACGACACCAGCTGCAGTGTCTCGCCATGAATACAAAACTTGGGAGGACTCAAAAGACCGGGACCGACTCATAGTTACGGCTGTGGATAAGCTTCCGAACCTCCTACAGAAGTCACTGTTTGAGCTCATCGCGACAATGGATAACAAGGCAGACTTACAGACCCGTATGGAAGAGTCGATCGATGTTGAAGGCGAGATAAAAGGACTGGATGATCAGTCACTCCAGGCATTACTGACTCTTGTCAGACTATTCTGGATCTTTATTGATTGCAAGTTTCACCTGCCAGACCATGGATGGTTGCATATTGCAATTGCTGCGATTCGCAATGATGACTTCAGCTCACTCGACCATTTTTATAAACTTTGCAAATCATTGCAGAGTTATTTCAATCCGAAGATCAATTTGACTTTTTCCAAAACAGAATTCACATCTGAATCTACGATGGCTTCTGATGAAGAAGATGATGGTGAGCCTCAGGGTTCGGTCAAGAGAAAACGTAAATCTGTTTGGTAAGCTACTACATTCTGTTTGAACTCTCTTATTCATGGCTAATGGACAACAACAGTACAAGTGATAGCGAGCACTTCTCTGAAATGGAAGAGGACTCGCCAAGCAAAAAGACAAGGAAATTCTTTGAAGACGCCGATGCTCGAGATTTGCGAGAGCAAGATAGAGCACGAGTGATTGCCCAAGAAGAGCGCAAAAAGCAACTTCGAGCTAGATTAAGGGAATCCGACGATGTTGGAGATGTGAGATTGGACCGTCACATTATCAATGAGGGAAAATTTGATGATCAAGGTTACATCTACGTTGATGAGGAGATTGGTAAACGCATAAAGCCTCATCAGCTAGATGGCGTAAGATTTATTTGGAATCAAATTACTGCTGATGGCAAAGCAACGCAAGGCTGCCTATTAGCCCATACTATGGGACTTGGAAAGACCATGCAGACGTTAGTATAACTGATCCTTTCCTACAATTTAAGGCTAACAATCCCTCAGAATTACTATACTGGTGGCACTAGCTCAAGCAGCCTCGTCAATAGATGAGTCTGTATCATCACAAGTTCCCGAAAGTCTCCGTGTGTCAAGAACAATTGTTATTTGTCCTCCAGGGCTGATAGCTAATTGGGTGGATGAACTTTTGACATGGTCGCCCGATGACATCTTGGGGGACTTGAGGCCGATCGAGTCGGCGTCTGCCCCTTTCAGCAGGCTTCGCACCATTGACGATTGGTTCCGCGAGGGCGGTATTTTGCTCATAGGATATGATATGTTCCGCGGTTTAATAACTGGACCGAAGACAAAACCAGGTCAACCTATAGCACCTCTCAATCCGAAGTTTGCGCTGGCAAAGACCCAACTTCTTGAAGGCCCAAACATTATTGTGGCCGATGAAGCTCACAAAATGAAGAATTCCAAATCTGCTTTGACTCTATCTGCCTCCCAATTCAGATCCAAAACCCGCATCGCGTTGACCGGATCACCTCTTGCAAACAATGTTGAGGAGTATCACACAATGGTTGAGTGGGTTGCACCTAATTACCTTGGTCCTGTAACCGAGTTTCGGGCGAAATACAAAGAACCAATCGAGCAAGGGCTTTTTATAGATAGCACTCGATATGAGAAAGTCAAAAGTAAAAAAATGCTGGAGGTTTTGAAGGAAGACTTATCTCCAAAGGTTCATCGTGCTGATACATCAGTTCTTAAGGACGATTTGCCACCAAAGAAGGAATTCATCATCAGTGTTTCTCTCACTGAACTCCAGAAACAAGCATATATCACCTATGTACGCTCAATGTCGTCACAGAAGCCTGCTCGAACAAAATCTGGAGATCTGAAGCAAACAACTGTGTGGTCATATATCAACATACTGACTCTACTTTGCAATCACCCCTCCTGTTTCAAGGCAAAATTGGATGAGCGAAGTAACGAAGTGCATAAAAATTATCAACCTGATTTACGTACTGCTACCAAATCCCACCTTTGGAGGGGTAAGCTAGTGGAATCTCGGGATGTGACAGATGAAGATCTTGAAAATGATCCAGAAGCCTGGAAAGTTGGAGTATCTGAAGATTTAATCTCTGCGGAAGCAAAAGTATTTGAGTCCATCTCTGGAAGCATTAGAAACGCCGAGCTATCAAACAAAACCAGAATTCTTTGCCAAATACTAGATGCTTCTAGAGCAGTTGGTGATAAAGTTCTGGTGTTTTCACAAACACTTCCGACGCTAGACTTCCTCGAAGCTATGTGTAAGGACCAAGGTAGAAAGTTTGCAAGGCTCGATGGCAAAACCACCATGAATAAACGCCAAGCACTTGTGAAGGATTTCAACTCTAACGATTTAGAGCTCTATTTAATTTCAACCAATGCTGGTGGCTTGGGGTTGAATTTATATGGCGCTAACAGGGTGGTCATATTTGACTTCAGGTATAACCCAATCAATGAAGAGCAAGCAATCGGTAGAGCATATCGTATTGGACAGAAGAAGCACGTGTTTGTTTATCGCTTGATGGCTGCTGGTACATTTGAAAGCAGTATTCAAAATAAAGCAGTGTTCAAGACACAACTTGCTTCTAGAGTTGTTGATAAGAAGAATCCAATGTCATGGGCCCAGAAGGGCTTTGGAGAGATTCTCTTTGAACCAAAAGAAATACCACAAGAAGATCTTTCAGTGTTTGAAGGAATGGACCGTGCTGTTCTTGACAATATTCTTAGCATTGAAGAGAACAAGGGGACAATTCTCAAAATTATTCAGTCTGATGATTTTGAAAAGGATGATGATGATCTATTGACCTCGAAGGATCAAGAAGAGGTTCGCCAAATGGTCAAAGATGAACAACTAAAGCGCTGTGATCCAGAGGCCTATCAATTGATCATGCTAAAGAGAGAGCAAGCTAAATTTGCTGCAGCAAGGCCACAAATCCAACAAACCCAACAAAGACATCAGCCCCAAATATCACCTGTTGTCAAGAACGAAATGATTACTGGTAACAAGTCTGGAAAGAATTCTGAAAGCAAAAATAACAATTCAGATGTAGAAGAAATATCCCCAGAGATATTTGTAAGATACACTTCCACTGCCCACTCACACCAGGTTCTAAAAAGCTAATAAATCATAGGCCAGAAAAACTTTCTTTAGAAAGCTTTGGACAATAGCCAAGGGCATGGATCAATTTCTAGATGAAGATGCAGCTCGTCGAAGGGCAATAGACATTGCCAAGACTATCAGAAGCATTTATGAGGCTAAATTTGAATGGAGTAATGAATGTCACAAAACAATTTACAACAAGCTTTATGCATTCATTGTCAACAATGATGTTATTGCTCAACAACTTTTGTCTCTAAATCTGGGCGCCGAGGAATTTTTGAATCAAGTTTCCTCTTGGCGTGAGAAGGGACACCAAGCACCAATGCTGGTTAACGGACAACAAATTCAGAACTCAACCCCAACACCAGTCAATGGACAACAAGTTCAAAATTCAACCCCACTGATCAATTTTCAGGAGCTCCAAACAGCAGTCCCATTGGCCAAGAACGACCATAATCAAGTCCCAGATGATGTTGTTGAGTCTGTACTTCCTCTGCAATCCCACCCTTTGCCTGCTGAATCTAGCACACCAGTTAATGGTTCAGATATACTGGACTCAGAGAAGAAAGGACCTACAGAAGATCACAGTACCCCTGTCAGCCAGTCAAAGCAAGAAATTGAATCCAGAGAGCAAGAGCAAAACATCTCATCACAGGACTCCACAGGAGATATTCCGAACCATAGACCAGACGGCTCACTGTCCGAGGTAATACAGCACCCTGATGCAACTCCTACTATGACGAATCAACTGGATAAAAATGGAGTGGAACAATTTGCAGACAATCCACCTATTGAAGATTTCATCTTTGAGGGCAAAATAGAGAAATTTGACAGTTCTCTACAAGTTACCCTGTCATCAAGCGATGAAGTGCCATCAACATCTTCTCTCCCCAAAAAGGGACTGTTTGAAAGATTCTTCGCATAATAGATATGCCAAAAGCTAACATGCTTCAACTATAGACCAGAATGTTTCATGCCATGAATCGTCAGCCACCATCACTGAGGATTCCTGTGGTATCCCTCCCGAGAAAGAAGAAAAAGAAGAACCAAGGACATATGCATGCAGAGGACTCGGAGTTAATGAGGCGTATACAGCAACAACGATTAGCTCGGCAACAAGCTCTGCAGGCTTCTAGTCCTTCACAGCCTACAAAATCTTCTGCTGAATCCTCCCAAGGTGCCTTGGCACAACCAACATCATTTTCACAGCCTCGAAGATGATACATACCTAAAATCCAAATTCTCATTTTCTTTTCTTTTGATACTCGTTGTACATTCACACACCACAAATATCTTTTCGGCAATTGAGCAAATAAACAGCCGACATACATTTGAGGAGCGCATTATATCTTTAGAAGCATGGAGTTGGAGGATGTGACAACTCTGAACTTGCTGAGAGTCGACTTGCCTTTCTTTATTATGATACCACATTGTTATTTTGCGACATTAGGGGCATTGGCAGGCATCATACATAGTTGTTGATTTGATATCAATAACATGTGATGGGGGTTCTTTTACGGCTTTCTTTCACGAATTTCTTTCTTTCATTCATGCAAAGAGGATGTGAACACATCAAAGTCAGGGCTGCTCACATGGAGTTCTGGAAGTCTGCATAGTCTGTGGCAGATGGCAGGGATATTTAGATAGTGGATAGCTGATATGGAGGATGGATAATACAGAACCCAACCTCATCTGCTAAGAGACATATGATGACTGCATTTCAATGGAATGGGAAACCATGAGCTAAAATGCAAATGACGTTAAATAAATGTGCAAAAACAGTCTTTGGATGTGTTTTTGATATGTGTGAGATTTTGAACTGCGATCTAATTGCCTTTTTCTTCACGTATGCCCATCCTCCTTCATTTCTGTCTGGATATTGATGCTTTCTAAATCTCTGATTCTTGGTTGATCGGTTGATCGGTCGAAAGTGTGTATGGCTTTTAGATGGGTAGTTGAGCGAGTGGGTAAGTAAGGGTTTGTGGGTTGTGGGTTGCGCTTCTCATTGGCATATGTATCTAAGAGGAGATACACATGAGGCTGGAAATGAATGAGTGGTGGATTGATATCACCATGTTGCTCTTTGACCGAGGGAAGCTTCCAGAGAGGATTTGCAATTTGGCGAGGTAGAGTGTGCGTAAGTTATACGAGTACATCTTGAGATGATGTGCTCGGTATACGGTATACGGTATACGTAGAGTCGTCTGTTTACGTATACCGCATAACGCATAACGATCGAAGGATGGATTTGATATCGAGAAGAAATTGGGAATAGGATGTGGATACAAATGTGCCGCGAATCAATGAATGGATGGATGGATGGATTCGCGAGAGCAAGTAGGTAGATCGTTCATTCGTTCATCATCTGATCATGCGGAAGGAAGTGGGTGATCTCGAGGTATAATGGTATAGTATCGTGCGAGGATATCGCGAACGAGAAGTATATGTATGTATGTAGGTATGTAGGTAACTGAGAACGATAGATAGACTTTGCGAAATGGAGATGTGTTTTCTGGTTTCCCGACTTGATGTGGCTCGACCCCTCGAGACTCACTCGCAAAGCGATATCTCTTATATACACAAGTGTACGAGTGTACAAGTGTACGAGTGTACAAGTGTACGAGTGATTTAGGGGGGAATGTGAGGAGGACGTGGAAAATAAGGGGCTGTAGTAATGATTGGTAAAACGGACATCATGATGATGATGGTGGTGGTGGTGATTTTAAAAAGATTGAAAAGATTGAAATTTGAAAATGAAAGTATATCCGAAGATGTAATAATTGGGAAAGAATGACCGACTGACTGACTTGATTGAATTTCACGTAAGGACTCGAAAACGAATGGGGTTTCAATGTGGGAGGGAGTGGATATTTATTCATGATGCATCCCCTCGGAGAATGCGATGAAAGAACGAGATGTGAGATACGTTAAATGAAAGAAAGGAGACGGCTCCAACAAAAATCCATTTTCTCGCTAAATGAAATTGGGGGTTCTAAATTAGTGCGAAATCTCCTTACTATTGTTCTTGACGAGCTTCGTATTGTTGTCAGAGCGCCGGAGAGTTTCTTTGATGGGGATTTCTTTTTTTTTCTTCTTTGGGTTGTTCTGGAAGTTTGGGGATAGGGGGTGGGCGGGATGGGCGATTGGGTGATTGGGTGATTGGTTGGGGTTTATTGGATATGAGGGATTGGGGTTAGATGGGGAGGCTAGGAAAACACCCGTGCCTTTTGAAATAGGTGGTTTCTTTCTTGGGTTATTATTATTGACCTATTAGAATTCATCACACTGGATCATTTTCATTGCATTGCACTGGTGACTTGATGGAAGAGTGTCGGGTGTGGCGAGAAGAAAATACCTGAAGAATAAACAACCTCAAAATTAGTCACGTTGTCACGTTGTCACGGGATTGGAAGGGTTTTCTTTTCCCTATTTCAGGAAGGAGGATACTAAATCGATTGAATCGTAGATCACTGAACCGCTGAATTCAAGTGAGCCCTTGAGAATTTGACACAAGAGGCTCCTTGGAAGATTATGATACATATAATCCTTCAGAACATCAGGGTTTTCATGCCATATCTGTAATATGGTGGGTGCAGTGTCCTCTTAACGAAAGCAAGACCTCGCGACGAGTCTTCGAAGCTTTGGAAGATGGGTAATGCTATTAGTAGCAAAGGTATAATTCTCAGTGAGAGGAAAACGATCAAAAGTTCTTTTTTGGTGGAGTAGGGATAAATTGGGTTGAAAGCTTCCGGGCAAAGACTATCAGAATCTATTCCACACTGCGGAAAAGAATGTTTCAATTATTGAGAGATGGCTGCAATATACTGTGTGTTGCTATTGCCAATTGATGAAAATCCGTGTACAAACAACGCCTGAATCCGTAATGTCACTTGGTATCTTGTCTTTCGAATTATACATACTCCCTATTTCGGATTTCCTCTGTTCCCGTATACCCATGAGTATCTCCGAATCTCCGGGTCTTACCATTCCCTATGATTTATAACCTTGCCCTTTCCTCAATTCTCTCTTCACTAACTTGCCCTTTCAATTCCTTGCTAATTCCCCTACTAATCCAATCACTAATCGCCATATTTGTGATCATCGGATTGACTCCACTCGCACTTGGAAACACACTTGCATCACTGACATATAAATTCTCCGCACCCCAAACCTTTCCTTTGGGATCTACGACTCCATTTTCTGGACGAGTAGACATGCGGGAGGTGCCCATTTGATGCGCAGATGCAAATTGGGATGCTGGGGGTTTTGTAGAGGTGGTAGAGAGGCGTGTGAGCCAAGTTTGGAATGCTGGGTTGGAAGAGGGATCATTGGAATCGCTGGAAGTGGAGGCCGGAGAGCGAATAAAAGGATTAATGCCCTGAGCCGTGACATGAATTTCTCTTGCACCACTGACGTAGCATATTTTTGCCAAGGCAATTACACCTTGCATAATATGACTTCTATCAAAGTCACTCGGCGTATATGAGATTCGTGGAAGACCGGTTTTAGAATCAGGGTATATGAATCCGGTATCACGGTCTCTAGCAATGGATAGAAACATGTTCATGTGGCGGTAGAAGAGGGATTTGAATTTATAGGTGAAGCCGCTAGGGTAGTTGAGGGTGGGAAGACTGAAGGATGGCATCATACAGGCTGCTTCGAGTTTGACGCCGTGACCATGGGAGTCTAAGTTTTCGAAAGACTTACAGACGCTGGTTAGAATGCCACCTGTTGGAACAGCTGTTAGTAGGGAGTATGAGAGAACAAATTCTGGGAGACATACCTTCCCATGGCTTCACGTCTTCGGGGAATACGGCACCCACCATGCTGACCGGGTGAAGATATAAATTTCTTCCGATTTGTGGATTCTTTATATGTACGTTAGTAACTGTTAGTATGAAAAAAAATAAGAATAAGACTGACTGTAAGGCCACTGTTCTTCAATATTACAGGAGTCCAAAGGGTGCCAGTCGAGATAATAACTTTCTTTGCCTTGACAATAACTTCTCGCACGGTTTTGCCGGACAAAGGACCATCAACACCACCTCGAGTATTCCTCGAAGTCCAAAGTCCCTTTACCCCAACCGCGTTCTTTTTTCCATCCGCTTCGTCGAAAATAATATGATCAACCTTAAAACCTTCAATAAACTTCGCACCAGCCTTCGCAGCATCCGGTAGCCAAGACACGACCGGCCCTTGCTTTTGTGCAGATCCACATCCATTAGAACAATGCCCGCAATAATGTTCATGTCCTCCCGTATTCTGTGGAACTGGCTTCACATTATATCCCAGCTTTCTTGAACCCTCCATTAACACTTGATTCCCATGATTGTGCCTCACATGCTCTGCACTAACACCCATTCTTTGACAAACCCTATCTAGACAACCCTGGAAATCTGTCGAACCGAAAAACTTCAATCCTCTATCCTCCGCCCATTCTTTCCTCACATAATCCTGCGTTTGCAAGCTCGCACTCCAATTAATAGTCCCTCCGCCTCCCCAGTTACTTCCTGCAAGAACCGACATGCTAGAATCATCATTCATGAGCACCCCTCCATTTTCAAAAAGATGAATACCGGAAGCTGCTTCGGACATTGGCAATTGTGATGGGGGATAATAATAGGATTTCTCCACAACCACCACCTTATGTCCATCTTCTGCCAAATTCTTCGCACAAACTGCCCCTCCACATCCGCTTCCTACAATCACAACATCCGTCTCAATAACCTGGGGTTCATCCCTCGCCGGAAATTGCAAAAACTCATACTCATAATGAGGACCCGGTTTGTAATGATCGGGAACTTTGACAAATCCCGAGACCTTATCAAAATTGGGTGATGTTTTTAACCAGAGATATTTACCTAATGCTGACATTGTTTTGGCGATAGTGCGAAGAGGAAAGAAATAAGAGTTGCCCCAGTTGGTGAGGATGGATTCGCGAATATTAATTGGATGAGACTGTATGGGTGAGGCGTAGCCTGTCAGCATTAATGAGCCAAGACGGGTATTGAGTGTGGTGAGAACAAAAGCGAGAACTTTGCGAGCATCTTCACGGGCATAGATGGTTAGGGTGCGAAGGAGAAGATCTTGAAATTCGGGAATATCTGAAGGCTTTTCGTTGAGGTATGCTTCTAACGCCTCATTTGAAGGTGGCGATGAAATGGTCATTTGCATGTGAGTTACAGCATCATTGTATTCGTCGTCTGGAACTGAAAGCTGGCTGGATGGATCATTTGTGATTGATGCCCTGTGAATTGAAGGAATCACAGTATCCATTATCGCCATTAGCGTACTCCATTGTAGATCCGTGAAGTATTGATCTCCAGGAGGATCGGGTAAAGGAGCTACGATTGGAGCAATGACATCCACCATATTTGAGGTCATCGTAAAGGATTCTCAAGCTTCAAAATGTCGGATATGAAGGATTTACCATGAAAAACAAAACGACGATTGCATCCATGAACATGAAGTCGACGTTTATGATTGTTTATGAATGTACGTACTCGGAACTTTCCTGCCGAGGCTGCACATGCAGGGGCGTTTGTCCGTGCTTTGTTACCTTCTTCAATCAGACATACCGATACCTAAGGTAGGTTACCTATATATACCTATATATGATACCGGTATGGATTTCTGCGGAGATTTAAAGGGGGTTGACAAACATCTGGTTGGGAAAAGGGATAGGAAGAAAAGAGAATTATTAGCATTTCCGCATTTCCGAGACGTTTAGCTTGAGTGCTCCTCTTGACCGAAAGAGCGGGGAAGGCAAAATGTCACGTGTAATTTCTGATTGAAATCCTTGGCATGAAACATCGGCAAGTGATCACGAGACAACATCCGAACAACAAAGACTTCAAGACTCGAAATAAAGTGCTTACATCGACGATCACTGGCCCAAAACATGTAATCTACACTATTCCATGTCCCCCAGCGCTCGCAAACTGTCCTTCTGTCTCATGCAAGTCACCCTGTATGATTGTAATAGACGTACAGATAGTATCCATCCAGAACATTTTGAATCATTTTGGTCCCCGATCTGGTAGCACTGAAGATTGGTCAAATGAATGCTCTTTTGACTGCTGCAGCTATGCTACTGTATCGTGATGGAAGTTGTTGTGCATTCAGATGATTTTTCCACGAAGGGGGCACATTTCTGAACGATGAGGATAGCAAGAAATATCGCAGAATGAAGAAGATGCATGTCCAATATGCAAGAAGAGATTAATAGCATCATAAGCGAGAGAAAAGGCATTATTTGCTCCCATCCTCCATCCCAACTGACTCCAAACTCCGTGGGCTTTACAGAGCCTACCACTACCACCCTGATCACCTACGACAAGGAAGATTAAATGAGACTGCAAGCAGCTCGATTGGCGTGAAGAACTTTGCGAATGGCTTCACCTGGTGCTACTCGCGAGTCTCTTCGCAATCTGCAAACCTATGACAGGCTTGGCAGCAGAGGTAATTTCACATCAGATAAGATCCATGGCTCTATGAGCTACCTATTTCATTGAAAATATGCGTTTTCTCGATTCCCAGGTCCACCATCTAGTGACCGAGGAATCATCAACGCCCGCTCTTGCTGACTCTCTAGCTTCAAATGGCCAGCTTGTCTTGTCTAGGAAGCGACGAGAGGAGTCGGAGTCAGTAATGAATGCGCAAGGCACTTGGTTGCATATCTGAATAACATTTTCCGGTAAGTTTTCAGGCAATTGCTGAAGATATCTGATGCGAACAAGTACATTTGGAGATTGTCTTTGCTTCCCTTCAGGTACGGAAAATGCACGATGTAGTGCAGAGTTCTATTATGATTTAATGCAGTATAATCATCAACCTTACAGAGTGGCTATCCAGTTATTCACAAAAGTTCTACCATTGAAAAGCTCTAGAAGAGGAATAATATTTCCTCCTGGAGGGTTATTACAATTAACAATAACAGTTGATAATTCTTTACAACATGTATTTCCCTATTCAATATTAATTTGATTAACCAATGAGCCGCGGCGCATAATTTGCCTTGGTACCTTAGTAAGGACCAAGATACAGCCAAACCCCCTCCGCCTCTCTATATAAACGAAGTTTAAGCAAAAACTGTCGGCCCAGCGTGTGCTTCTGGCGCAGCGGTAGAGGTTCAAGTTCGCCTTCGTGGCTTTCAACTAGGTTCAAGACGATCCCAGATAGCGAGAGACCTTTCGCGGATTGTGGCGGCCGGCGTATTTTTGCCATTTTTTTCGATGGATTTTGGAAAGGTTCTTGTGGTTTCGTGGTGGTTTCTTCTTTTTCGGGAGGGGTGAGTAACAGGGGTGGATTTATCAGGTCACATGGGGACTATACTAGCGTAGTATTAGCTTAGGACCTTGCTTATAAGCAGTCCCAGTTTAGATCTTCAATCCACATCCCCTTCTACTGAAACTAATACATTTTCTGGGTGCTTGTTTGCGTGCGTGGTGGGTTCAATTCGCAGTTTTGAGGGCTTTGATGGGGTCGGGGGGTTGTGATAGTGAATCTGGTGGTGGGAACTGGCAAGTGAAGTGAAGATATATTGTGGGGCTGGCTGGTTTAATTTCTTAGGATGGGGCAGGCTGCGACGATGACAAGCGGAACCATTTTCTAGGTAGCTAGTATCATTGAAACTTAGCAAGACCCAATGCCCTTAAAAAAAGAAAATAAATGTATACAATTGAGGATAGATATACTTTCCATTATATTGAGGGGCATAAGAGTTTATTTACATGGTGCTATCGACGATGATGGTGTAAATTTAAAAAACGATAACCATTTTCACACCCCCAAGTGATGAAAAGAGATATCACGCTGGTTTAGACGGTTGAAGAGTAGGCTGAGCTTGTTTGCAAGAAGTACCTAGGGGATCAGAAAGCATCAAGGTAGCCAACTCAGTTTATCTTCATCCTAAATATCCCCAAAAGCCTCAGTTTCCACCAAGGAATACCTAGAAAAAGTATTACGGACGCGAAGGATGAAATACACGGCACACCTTCCTCGACCCATCTATCCAATCCTGCAACCTTGACCCGATGAACATAATATAATCTCCTCTTATACTGAATCCCCATTCTTACAACACGTCTGAGACCCCTCACAACTACCACACGAAGCCAGTTTATCCAAGACCAAAGTCCATCAAAGGATTCTCCAAGCGACGAACAGATTCGCCGCAGAAAAGAGATAAGAAGGGGTTGAAATCATGAGCAAAGGAAGCTTCGGTAGCAAATGAGTCAGCCACTCAACTTTTGAACTGGATTCGGTCGCTTGTCTATCTATCTATACCTACCTAGGAAGGTAGGTATCTATCTATATCTGATGAGCTTCCAAAGACAACTGTTCCTTTTTCAACCGATTTTGCCTTTGTGAAAAAAGTAGGAAAGGCAAATAGCTTCAAGCGAGGTTGCGATATGTATGAGTATGATGATGAAAGTATACCTAGGTACCTAAGTATATGCTTCGACAAAATCCATGCTTCACATCGCCACCGATTCCGAACATGATATAGATCTATTTGATGTATATGCAACGAGACTATCTGAACACACCGTTGAAATTGATGTTAAAAACGAAATTGCATCTAGCATTGCATCTCCCAAACAATTTCTGAATTAGAGCTGATGGCACCACTTGATATGTGCACGAAGTAATCTTGCCTAGGTAGGTAGTATATGATGAAGAATTCTCCAAAGTCGAAATTAGAGATGGCATTCTCGAAATCTGCCCACGCAAACCATACATACCTAATCCATTCAACTTTAACCTCTACGCATATTTACAAGGGTTAGTCTATATACAATAGGAAGGCCCCGTCTACCATAAGTGATGGGGTGGTATTTCCCATAATGGCAGGAGCGCCATCTCTCTCAGCGCAAATGTCATTTTCTAATTTAAAGGTTGCCAAAGAATCCACTAGGTGCCTACCTAATACCTCCCTACCTCTTAAGTTTAACATAGTTCTCCAAATGATCGTTTAATCCGAATATACTTAGTATATCCTCATTTATCAAGTTCAATTCCCAACAGCCGAGTTTCCTAAAAAATAATACCAGTTGACAATTTTCTCCTAATACGAAAGCAGTATTAAGTTAAATACGCCGCCAAACAACACAATCATGAAAGCCCATCAATAAACTCCATTCATGTTTCTGTCATTACCCACCCGTTCGTCACTTCGTATCGTCATCCTTCACCTAGCCGTCATATCCGCACCATAAACCCCGGCACTACCAACACCCAATCCAGCAGCGGATATTACACCCCATGTAAGTGCCGCAATCTCCCAATCCTCATCCTCATCCTGGTCACCTTCGGTTGCATTAACATTTGCGCGAGTTGGGACATAGGCCGCATCTTGTTGAGATTTTGAAGATTTCTTGGGACGACCTCGACGGCGGAGTGGGGAGGGTGTGTCAGTTCTACAGGGTGATGTGATAAGCTATGACATACTTCAAAAATGTAGGTCAAGAAGACTTACGATTGGGTAATACTTTCCACTCCCTCCTCAACCTTCACTCTTGCCTTCTCAGCCTTGTTCATCCAAGGAATAATGGCTCGCAAAATGTCATGACCATCCAACCCTCTCACAGCAGCCCAAGTTCCAAGACTCAAACCCGAAAGAATGACATCATATCCCACAGCTCCTACGGCAGGATGATCGCCAATGGAGCCTAGAACTCTTTCGAGAGCTGTGAACATACGACTTTTCTTTGATCGATGGACTTCTTCGAGTGGATGGAGGAGACTGTGGCGATAATAGTGACTCTCTGGTGTATTGTAGAGTAGAGCCAAACCTGTAGTTTTGATGTGAAGAATGGAGGATATAGTTGAAATAACGCAGAAGGTTTTAGTATATGAAGAATGAGCTTTGTGGGGGTGGTCGTGTGTAGTTCCCCAATGCTCAGGGATGATATATGGGAGAAATAGTGGTATGAATGGAGAGGAGACCGATAACAATGCTAGGTTTCCAAATGAAGGTGTATTTGCAGCAAATGGTGTCAGAAACAAGACAGTATACCTAATGAGTAGTAAGGCAATGTAAAAGCCAGGGTTTGGTAACCAGTTATTCGCTCGTTGTGGAACTATTTTCTCAAACCATGATCTAAATCATCAGAGTCAACACCTATCCCTCAAAATCCCCGAATGAAGGTACTCACTTGGGCACAATCTCAAAAACTGTGCTCATATCCGTGAAAACATCCACGTTCGCTGGCAACGGTACTGGTGTAAGCAACAAAGCAACAAACCACAAATTTTGAGCGAACGAGACATTAACGAGCTGTCCCAGAAGAACAAACGCCCACAAATTTGAGATATTTCTTCGACGTCCTTCGATTGCAACATAGGTACTAAAAGAAGTCATAGCAAAACTAGCTTGTTGTCCCCACCAAAAATATCTTGCTTTCTCGGCGACTATCTCAAGATTGTCACGGTAGAAAGGTGTATCGTTGAGCCATCTAACTATTTCAAAACGGCCTGGGTGTTGACCAAATCTAAATGCACCTTTGTCGCCAAAGAAACTGTTTTCGAAATAAGAATATGAAATAATGAACAGGTAACTTCCTATTAGAGGGAAGAACGTGAAAACAAACCTATCAGGTAACTCAACACCTCTCTCGGCAGCCCAAACTCGATAACTTAAACTCGCTCCGCTCATACCAAACCACGCAGCAGTTGTTAGGCCTAATAAAGCCAAACTGATGAATATCTTAACATGATCACGTCTTAAAGGTTGGCGGTGTCTAGTTTCTGATGAGGGTGGAAGGGCTAGATATGAACGGTAGATAGTCCTGGCCACGAGAGCCGTAAGACATGATGTTAGGACTATATGCCCGCCTAGTTGTACTGTTGGAAGGATACTATGTGTTTATATCAGCATTCTCGTTTGTAGGTTGTCAAGCACAGTGATGATTTGATACAACGAAAGCTGGGGAATGTGAGTTGAATGTAAGGTTAATACCTCGGATCGTTCTCAATTTCGACCGGCGCCATTTTCACATCCAATTTTTCTCAAATCACTGCAAATCAGAATCCATGCAAACCAAAACAAGTTCATAAATCATAAAGAATGATAATAAACAAACTTGAATGAGATTCCAAGATATCGATGTCGAGGTTGTTGGCAACCTTGCACGTGATAGCTCTAGGCGTCCTCACGGTCCACTAGCCACTGCGTCAGTGCGTCATGCAGGCTTAAGTTAACCCTGGGCGTCATTCAGCCTTGTGTCAAGGCTTTGGTACGGTGAGGTGAGGTTCGTCGCAACACATTTCTTCTTAGGAACAAGATGTCTCACTGTTGATTTTTAACGACTCAATTTCATCTGCGAATCTATCTACTATCTTTTATGAGCTCGATATTGAAGTACAACAATCTTCTAACTCAAAACTCGATTCCAAGCTACATTGCATTGCAAAAGTTGCATCTCCAATTCCAAAAACGCCCCGCGCCCCTACTTAACGACGAATCCTCCAAAATCCCGGGGACGGTTTTTTACTAGATCCTTCAAGCTTCCTGATTCCAAATCTATATAGAAATCTATACTTTTCGAAAAGACCTTAGAGTTGTTTTTAACCACAGACGCGCAACAAAACTTTAGAGGGTTCTGAGGTTGTAGTGGGATTGGTGGAATTGGCATGTGTGGACTTCACAACTAACAACATCAAGATGTATCATTTGGCAAAGGGCTTATATCGATATGCTACGAGTAAAGAGGGTTAGTTGCAATCTTTCCTCATTTTATATACTCTTTTGTTTCCATACAATGCAACACTTTCATGCCAATGTGAGCTTGTGGGTGTGAGGGCAGGTTTCAGTGAAAGTCGGATCTCAATTCATGGCAGATATGAATTGCACAACTACCTACATGTTTTTCTCAATTCCTCAAGCTTGTTTTGCCAGACGAGCACCTCCAACCCACATCCTTGCTTTTCACCAACTAACGTCCCCCAGAATACTCCGTCCTCCTCCTCGGCCTCGACAATGCCGGCAAAACTACCCTCCATACCCAAATCAAATCCCTCTATTCCCCGCACAACCCCTCCCCCGCAGACCCCTCCCAACTAAAAACCGTCCCCACTGTCGGTCAAAATGTCTCCACCATCGTCCTCCCAGACATGTATTTGAAAATCTGGGATATTGGAGGTCAACACTCTCTTCGAAAACTATGGCAGTCATATTATACCAGTTGCCACGCCATCGTCTTCATTCTCGACAGCACTGACATTGGATCCGGTGATCTCGCCGACCTAGATTCTGATTCTGGGGATAAAGATGTGGGGAGATTGGAGGAATGTAAATTGGTATTGGAAGATGTGTTGAAGAGTGTGGAGACGGAAGGGGTACCGGTGTTGGTGTTGGCGAACAAACAGGATAGGGAGGATTGTGTGGAGGTGGTGAGGATTAAGGAGGGGTTGGTGAAGAGGGTATTTGAGGGGGAGGCAGGTGGGGGAATTAGGGATAGTAGGGTTTTACCAATTAGTGCCTTGGGGGGGACTGGGGTGAGGGAGGCGGTGGAGTGGGTGAGGAGTAGGGTTGTTTGGAATAGGGAGGGCAGGCCACCTGTTATGCGGTAGTTCTGCTGGAATGAGGAAGTGGATATGGCAGTCTATCTGGAGTTTCTGGCGTTATTTAGACAGAACTCTTTTGGTATCTGAAGAAGTATTAATTTTGGAAAAGAATATAAACTGAATCTTTCAATATAGTTAAATCTTTTTGAGTCTCCCAAATCCATTTGAATCTCTCAAGTGAGTTGAATGTCTATAATAATTTAAGTATTCAAAAATTACTTATGGAAATTTTGAAAGAAAGGGAATTGTGTCCAAAAAGCTCCGGATAGGGGGGTTGAATCTTGAGGGAAAAGCGGGGGGGGGGGGGGGGGGGGG